>JAODAG010313405.1:0-12384 GCA_027574785.1 Orphnurgus asper | reverse complement strand
ATCTATATATATATATTAAAGGAAAAAGGGGCAAGACAAGGTTGTCTAAGACTAACTACACATAACAGTGACTATAATACGGCTAAGGCTGACTAAGACAGACTAAGACTAAGGCTGACTAAAGGCTAAGATTAGCAAACGTCTCCAGTTCTCCGGATTTATTTATCAGTGTGATTCAGAATGCTATAGGGCAACCCCCTTGAGGAAAAAAAAATGGTGACTAAAAATACTAATAGTCAGACCAAAAGTATCGGACATCTGCGCACACCCTCAAAAACAGAGACTGACTCAGCTAGTCGACTTACGCAGTGGTCCGGTTTATGACCGTCAGGATACAAAACGCTGTTCGACTCCACAACATCGTCCACTACGTTGCTTTTCGAGATCTGACGAAGAAAACAAATTAAAAATGTCCATTAAACGATTCCTGTCCCGTAATAGCTGCAAGACTTCCAGGAATCGATGTTGTATGATTAATTACCAGTTTACGTTGTTAGCGAAATCGAAAAGTGGTCTTCGTTCCTTTGTGCTATAATTTCTGTACTAATGCAATTATTACGTCCCCCGGTCGGTAAAAACTCACCTCCTTGGAGCGGAACTGCTTGGGCGCGGAGAGGTTCAAGCCGTCGTTGTTGCCGAGGTGGTTGTAACTGACGATGGACAATGGCTGATTCAAAATAAAAACGAAAAATTAGTGTCACGTGCTAGTTGGTGCTGGTGGCTGACGGCGAGAGAAGGAAAATGCAATTACAAATTATGGCAGCTAGTCTAAGCAGCTTGAAAAAAAATTTAATGCCAATCATGACATTAGTGATGTAAAGAAAAATGGTGACAATTAAGATAGCTTGATACTATATAACAAAACTCATTTCACCGTGCCCAGACAGGCATACACCTCAGGCCTTGACATACACACTCGCCATCTCGCCTTTGGCGACTAACATTTGGCTAATGGCGACCAATAAATGCACTATGGTCACCATTTTGGCGAGTGGCTTATTCATG
Organism: Orphnurgus asper; assembly: GCA_027574785.1. NCBI lineage: Eukaryota > Metazoa > Echinodermata > Holothuroidea > Elasipodida > Deimatidae > Orphnurgus > Orphnurgus asper. Next base: position 11,379 of record JAODAG010313405.1, on the reverse strand, counting down.
ACTCATTGTATTTTTATTATCATATTAATCCCTTACATTCTTTATTCTTAATTAATTAATGGTTGGCCTAGCCTAATTTAAATCAACGATCGCTACTTAACTGAACACACACTGACAAACTAGTGCTAGGTAGCACTACCGTACTGTATTCTACACTGTAGGCAGGCAGTGCAATATTACTGTAGGCTTTACTGTACACATGTACTGTTTTCTTGTAACTCTTTTATTAGCTTTGGCTGTATCCTGTACATAAACACTATTTTGGTATGTATCAAGCTTAGCGGGACGGAATTCCCCACTTGAATGTATTGCAAACACGTGGCATTCTAGCGGGAGAAAACAGACATATAATGGCTGTTTTCGTCACACATGGCGATGTGATATTATTTTGGACGTAATAGAGAATAACAATAACCAATCATGGTTTTGCTTAGCGATCGATCATGTGTTGCTTGTTTATCCAGAACATTGCAATGAACGAAGTAGACGAGTTATATAGGCTAAGAGTGTCATAGTTGACTATAAATGGGTGCATACGGTAAGTCTGTGCACATGTTACTGGCGGGTCACGCGCCAAAACATACAAGTTTTATCGCGCGAAATGTTCTTATTTATAATAACTTCCGCTCCTAATTGCAAGATTATTTTGGATCCTACTATGATCCTACTCTTCTTCGATCATGCTCAGGCAAAAGTAAATACAGAACTGAAACCTACTCCATGGGACATGCGCATATACGGAATAAGTACAAACCCCGAAATAAAAGAGACCCCGTTGTACAAATCGAAGATTCCATATCATATAGGCGGGGCTTTAACATTATTCAGCTAATTAATTTAAACGATTTGGTACGAAATAATGAAGCAACACTTGCCACACAAATTATGCTTGATATCTTTCATAAAGATTAGCACAGTTTAGTTTATTCAATCGGTAATAGTAAGTTTGAATTACCTATAAATAATTATAGTACGCCTAGCTATTTTATACCATACGTGGTAAAAAGTTAAAGATGCGGCTGTCATGTTTGGGGTTCACGACTTGAACACTTCCCCCCAAAGAATAATTCCACATAAATTTCGTCGAGGGCAACAATAAATAATGATGACCTGAACGCAGGCGATAATTTATAACCGTTTACGTACATGGTTTCCAATATCGTTATCGAATTTCAGTCAGAACTGCCATTTGTATTGGCAATATCGGCCCAACACTATTAAATAGGCTAACGTTATCTGAAGTCTAGCCTAACGTTATGCTGTACTGAAAGCAGTAACATTAGGCCTATGTGGGTACAGACACACTCTTGTCTGTTGTTGCCAATGTATAACGTTATACTAGGCTTAAGAAATTGGCGAGGGAATTTTACAATTTGGCGAGTAGATTTTTAGATACACCGACAGGCAGGAATTAGTCATCTTATTGTGGTGGAGTACCAAGGAGGCAATTCCCATTACATTTACAGGTACGGTATTTTTGTCATGCCTAGTAAAAATGATACCAACGTATACACCCTTTGCATTTTATGGTCAAGAAGACCAATATAAATCATTTACCTACCAGCATCTGCGACTAACATAATCTCCATTGATCAGTCACAGAAGATGACCTTCATGTCTGATATATCATGTTGTAAAAATTTCTTTCATACAAGTCCTTGGGATTGTACTCATTGAAGTAGTTGAATAAGTATTGCAATGAATATTGTTCATTAACCCTCAAATTCTCAACAGTACGTGCAAACATACATGTATTCCGCAGATCGGTTTTGTCGGAGCTGTATGGCGATTATAAAAACTTTAGCACTCTGATGAGTAGCTATGCCATGGAAAGCCAAAGCGATGCCTTCGAACAACTACGGAAGGCACCTAGCTGGAGCTGTCGCAATTTTTAAACAGCAGCTACAGTACGAGGCACAGGGGGCTACATGTATTACTATTATTAGCCGGTCGACGATGGCAGCTCGCACACTTCGGACGGCTGGTCATTTATAGGTTAGTTAGTTTATCTTATCCCTGAGAGGATTACATCCTCTCTGGTGATGTGTGTAGCTAGTGCCAGGCGATATAAGAGGTGGATTTCAACAGAGAAACATCGCAACAGAGGGGGCACTGTTGACAAATACACAATTACGGCAACGGCTATTCAGGCCGCTTGACACCTGGGTTTTGGACACGTGTAAAACAGCGCATTCTCATTTCAAATCCCCAAAGCTGACGTAAGTTGAAATGTATCGGTTCAAATACAATTGCCTAGCAAGGACACCAACTCACTTCACTGCCTGTCGGACAGTCTGATTCACTCGGGTTGTAAATTGGTCAGATGCAACTGTGCAGGTCGACTCTCCATAGCAAAGAGTATGTGGTTGAATGGATTCCGAGGGAACATGCTGGCACATGCATAGCTAACTTTCGTTGGCAGGACATAGGACCAGCAACAATTGCATATTGGGTGTTTATATACTGTCAGTATGCAATGAGATTGCTCAAAGCTCAAAGCTGTGCGCAATACCTTTAATAACTAGGCCATCCTCACAATATTACATTCCATTATTTGATGAAGAAAAAATGCATTTTATTTCAAGAGCTGAGCATCTCATCACGTAAAATCTGAAAAATGTCAACTGGCTGGAAGATTTCGGTCGATTAAGTGCAGAGATAGATATACAGTTATAGACTTTCAAATATATATCGTCATACACTAACCTTTATTCCTGCACTAACGAGAAAATCGACCAGCACTGATTTGACCTTTGTTTGACCGGACTTGAAGTCATCGCCTGCTATATGCACCCCTTCCCTCTCGGCTAGGTCTACGACCCCTGGGACAAACGTGTTCTGCGGCGAGCCATTCACGTAGGAGCACCCTTCCAGGATTGAGGCTACTGCAAAGAGGGTCGAAGGTGACACCTCCGCGGCATTTTGGTCGATGGAGTTCAGGAGGGTGTCGGCTGTATCATTAAGGCCTTTCTGGACGGAACAAAACCGTTCGGTATTTGCTGTCCACAGGACAATGACCTGAGAATTAGGAAAGTCATCGAGGTAAAAGATGGAAGTATATAGCATCTATAGCTTCAACCTGCGTTGTACAAGCTGCGTGAAAATAAACGTCATGTTTTACGGCAGCTTTGCAAAAGGGGACGTCGTTCTCCATTTTTCAAGACGATCTTCCATGGGCGTAATTTTTGTTTTCTTCATTTCTTCTCTTCATTGAAATTGCTGCACATATGAATGATAACGGATTACCCGTAACACATTTTGCATTGGTACCCCTCATTTCAACCCAACAACCCCACCCTCAGACAGACCACTTTGAATATGTTTAAAACTACTTAAATTTACAATTATACTGCCTATACTTGGGCAAATATGTTCGGATTTAGGCACAAGTTAAAAGAACCTACAGCTTAGGGCCTTCGGTGGCATTCTTGCCGACTTCGGCCTATTCTCTGTTAACAATTACCAAATAGGGCCTCGGTCTACAGCTTCCCATAATTAAGCTACACATTAGCTTCTATTCTTCAGCAACTATTGCAAGGAAGGCTACATAATCCCACATATCTGAGCTGAGATTACCTTATCCAACTGGTTCTCCATTTTAAAATCTCTGATGTCCTCCCGAATCTTCGTCACTGCTTCCGAGTTGGTCCCGGTGAGGAGGTTATTGGCCCTCCCTTCCTGGTTGGCAGCGATAAAGTCCTGCTTGTAGATGGACCTCCTTGGCTTCATCTTCTCCATGAGCGGTCTTAGCTTCTGTTGAAGATTCCAGTTCAGCACTTCTGCCTTTTCCATGGCAACGGCCAAATTATCCGAACAGATATCCCACCCTTCGAAAGAGATAAAACAAACGTTCGAGAACAAAACATAATCGGCTGTCGATGATCAGTGGATGCAAAAGGTTGAGCCTACATTAAATGAATGATTTTTACTTTATTTTGTAATCTTGCTAATCAATACAACCACATTACTCAATCCAGCTCAGTCTTGGTTAGTACTGCATGTACATTATTATGTAATGTAAGCTTCACTATAATCAGTTGATATATAGAATTATTTGTTTGGTTTTAATATTTGGAATTAGCTGATTTTGTTCACTTTTCAGCAAATACACTATTCCCAGAAAGCAATTAGTGACACTTCTTATACATGTGCAAAAGCAATCTTACAGGTAAATTTCGCAGTATGGTAGGTAATATCCTAGCTCCATGCATCACCCAGAAAAAAATTCTGCATTAAATGGTGATCACATTGAGAATAGTGCTGTGATTAAGGTAATTATCATTCAGAGTTAAGAAAAACGACTATGTACATAGCTCCTGATTTTCCTAATCTTGACATCCGTAACACATAATGCGCAAACTGCATCTGCAAACTAAATAGTGTATTTCCACCAACTTGCATAGAATCAGAAAAAAATAATAATTCAATGATTGAGATCTAAAATATGGCACTTGCATTTTAATACAAAAGAATGGCGATAGTCGCTCCATTAAATCATCCTTCAGATCCTAGCTATAAAATGTTCAGTATGTCTTACAATTTTCTTTCTCTCTCTCTTCCTAATCTTCCCACGCAATTCACCCCAACCGCCCTCAAAGACAACGAGTAAACTGTCCCTCGAAGACTTCCCAGCAGACATCATACAGTGCTGGAGCTATGTGGAGGGAGATGCCATTTAATTGGGCCAATACATGGAAAGTCAGGATACGAAACGGGGGTCCGGACTAAAATCTGTAGAGCTCTATACATCAAAACTTGATTGGCTTTCTGATTGGCTCAGACTGTTTGTGTGATCTAGCAATCACAATGTAGTGGCCTTGGTCAAAGATTTTTTTTCAAACGCACATGCTTGACTGCAAATTCACAAACATTCGTCATCTGTGATTATTTATAGAGAAGTCTCTGACAATAACCGGATATAAAGGACCAATTTAAAGAGATAAAAGGTCAACAAAAGATGTTTATTTGAAGGGTGAAATTTCAAGGAAATTTTTTTTTTCTTTATTCACTTTTTAGCTTTATAGTAAGTAACACCTGACAGTACATCAGAGAGCCAACAATTAAGCAGGAAGTATAGTCTGAAGTACATCTGAAATGCTGGTACTGAAATAGGTCTGGAAAGTCGAACTCTCAGATCTGAACTATTTATTGTCAAAAGATTCATGGAATAGTACATCTAACATTGCCTTCAAACTTGCCTTCCCTTCACATTACATGGGTTAGACAATGTGGACAGAGCCATGTCAAATATACTCCATGCTTAATTTCTTGAAACTCAATCATGTGTAACTAGTAGACTAGTTTCTACTGGTATCGTTATGGCATCGGCATGATGCCGATGCAAGTATTATGCTGGCAGAGTTCGTCAGTGGAAATTTGGATCCGAGGAAAACAACCAATAAAGAAATGTAAATTACCCTGATCATTTCGAGAAATGCATCTGGAAAAAAATTGCAATTATGATTTAGGACTGCATTGAGACCTTAAAAAAGCGTTCGACACAGTCGACCATTATTTTCTTCTGAAAAACATTCACCGCGGTATTCGTGGCAAGGCTCATGATGTTCTTTCGCGCTACTTATGTAATAGACAGCAATGTACCTTTGTTAATAATACTTTTTCATACTGTTTGAATGTGCTTCGACTGGGGTCTTGCACGGTTCTGCCTTGGGGCCGGTACTCTTTCTTAATTATGTAAATGACATTCAAAATATGGCGACTGCCGTTTCAATCCGTCTCTTTCCCATAAAAACAAACGTCTTTTTAGTTTATGACCAAGATTGTACAAAGTTGACGGATATCATGGCCGTTGGTATTTTGGAATTTGATTTTTGGTGTTATAATTTCACTTTTAAGCATTATACACTATTCCTATCATTGAGAGTGATTTTTATGGCTGTTGGTACTCTAAGGCAAATTCAAGATTAGTGTAAAATGATTCTAACAAACTTACGTCGCACATTTGTAAAATTAACTATGACTATACCTATACTATATACCTATAACGATACTACTGTATAACTATATAATTACCCATAACTATACCACTATTTCATGCCAAAACCAATAAAACTCTCCCAAATATCACTGTACGTATAAGCGAAGAGTGAACTCCCAGGGATACAAAGATTGATTTAATTGCAGCTGTGCATAGCATCGTAACTGAAAAAACATTGCATGCCACTAAACTGGTTCTGTGTATGATATGCATGCTTTACTGTAACTCTCCAATTGGTTGTAACAGTTTTTAAATTTCGACTCACAGGAACACAGACTGATTTATTTGCTGTTGTGCATGGTAACTACACTGCCACCATAAACTGGTTCAATACAGAATGTTTGATATGCTTTAATGTATGTCTCTGATTTGTGTAAGTTTTAAGTTTTAACATTCAGTTTACAGGGACACAAAGACTGATTAGTTTTCCGCCATGCATAGCATAGAACATTGCCACTAACCGTTCAATCTTCGATATGCTTTACTAATAAACTCTGTTTTGCGTCACATCAGCTTCTATATCCAGGTACGCCGTAAAGACTGACTGACTATACATGACAGGTGGTACGAGTCTGACGATTCTCTTCTCTTACTGCAAGGTTCTATAGCTCCACGACAGTAATTCTCATTGTGGAGAGCTTGATTTATTATGTCAGCATCGACAAGTAGGCGACATGTACACAGCTAAATTGCGGTAATAAAGTTATAGTTCATTTCGAACGGTACATTTACAAGGCGACCAACATGAGGCGACGTCATATTATGCCAGCTGCCCAACATACCGACGACGTGAGGTTTCTTTTGTAAATGGAGAACACCATTTTCCGAACATAGAAAGAAATACACGTATAACTAGCTGTAACTGGGCAGAGAACACAAAGAATGTGCTTCCAATGTTGTTGGTAAGACTGCACTCTCCATGTCAGGGTGGGAGGAGTGAGGTATAGACGTTTTGGGCCATTTTCATAAATTTACTAGTCTTAGATGGCGGGCAAAAGGCAAAACAGCCAGTGGCCAGAGGAGCAACGCATAATTACAAGGGGAGCAACACTGACTGTGTGGACAAGAGGCTGTTTCAGAAAACTGCCTATGAAACACTTTGCCCTAATGTCCCAAGTCAGTGAGACACGTAATAATTACAACAGATTTATGAGGTCAACGGAAACAGTTACCATCGATAGCAATGTCGACCGGGTCCACCATGGGTAGAAGGTCCTTAAGAGGGATGTAGACATCTCCATCTGGACCAGAACCCAGGCATGTGGTAGAAGCTTGGGTAAGTGACCCAAAAAAGTTTGCCCTCTGAAAGTGAAGGCGGGAAAGACGAAAAAGAGAAGTTAAATTAAGATTCATTCGTAAAACTCTTACTCGCTGCGAATTGTTCAAAACTTTCATGATAAGAGATTTTCTTATGACAACCACATCAAGAAGTACAGTACTATTATAAACCAAACTTTCAAAGCATGGGATGCTGCTGCTACATTGGTAGATCTGTAAACAAGTATTAAGAGGTTTGTAAGGACAGTGCACTGTTAAAAACCAAACCTAGCTGTATAAACTCCCAAGTGATTTTCAACTCGACATCCACACTACAATATTGCACCTGCCGACCTTATCGTCTGACGGACTCGCAGAGGAATTTCACGACTCTTTCCACCGTGGACAAACACTCGGAACGCGACACGCAAAAACTATATATAAAAAAAATAAAAATTCGCGACGGTCCGCACCTTCTCTCCTCCTTTGGTTTGCCAGGACATCTTCAGCCTATTTGCGATCAGGGCTGCGGTAACCGTGGAGCCGTTATTGCCGCCCCAGCCGACGAGCATGCAACCGATGCGCGGCTTGCGACGGTCTGTCCGAAATTGGACTTCTGTACGTTGGGGTGTCACCTGAAAACAAAAAAGCTCTATCAACTTTCTTTTCTGGTTTCCTCTCTATACGCTCTATAATGAAACGGTCCTGCTCGATCTCCAGACCATTTAGGATTTAGTTCGGTGTGAGTTATTCATGTTCTAATATTCCAACTATTTTAACGTGCTGTATTTTAAGTTTGAGGTGGTCGGAAGACCAGATCCTACAATGCAACTCTTATGGCAGGTAGTTTTCTGGCTTATTAAAATTTTGAAGGCGAAATGACACCCTATATATTCAAAATCAGGAGGTGATGGATGGTAGGTACATCAATACTGCTACAACAATCATAGGAAAAGCTTTGGAATCATCCGTAACCTCTGTGGAAATCATCCCAGTCACTGGTATCATCCGTTTCAAAGTCCTTTGCACCAGAAGTACAACGTACTGTAAATCAAAGAATGTTGGTCAGTCAGTTTCTTATACGTCGAAGGTAGCCGTAACACATTTACCCAAAGAATCACACACGGCACACACAGCCTGTTGTTATATTCCAAAAGATCAAAGTTTGGACTAAGGAATGCTGCGACTTCATTATTGAGGGCGGTGTTCTAAGGAAGGGGAAACTTATAGACGTATATATAACGACAATTTTGAGAGACATGGGGGCAAATCTAATGTACTGTATGGATATTGTTCCCAACTTAAATGTAAGCATGGAGTACTGTACGATGGGATCGGGTTCACCTAAGTATGTCATTGTTGCAGATTGATAACTTAGCAGCATCTGAACGGAGGAAACCAAGTAGACTTTTCCACCGGAATCATAATATATCGTGAAGCAATGGAGCATACTTGCAATTTTGTTCTGCCAGTGCATGGATAGGGGATATTTATTTCTAATTATAGTTTATTAGTTTTTGTCCTATTTGGCTGGATGGAGGGAGAAAGCTCTCTGGCAGAAAATCCCAGCATCCCCTGTGATGACATACAGTACACCGAGACACACATTTACCATACTATAGTGCATACATGTACCTTGATCCATGCAGCAAGTGCACTATAATGTACCAGTACATGTAATCTTCCTGCAGATACAGATACAAGATGGCTGAGATATGATAGCAGATTGAACATCAGTTACTAGAGCTTGGAATTTCATACTGTACCCATAAGGTAGCATTGTGAGATAGTAAGTACAGTAGCATTGTGAAGGCAGATAGTGGGTGCTATAGTCTGGAAGGGACTGCAAAGATTCCCATACATTGACAAAAGGTGTCCAATTCACACTATCAGGATGATTGCAATGCTTGGTAGGAGATAAGTACTGTAGGTGTAGAATATGTTGTACCGTGATATTGCACATATAATCAGATACTGTACTGCTAGGTAAATTCTGCCAATATTGTACAGATCTCCCTTCACGCAAAGGGGATTTTGCACCATACTATTACATGTAATTAATAGCATTCTTTTTATAATATGAATTAATTGTTGTTACAGTACAGTATATTACTCCTTAATTAGTTCGTTAAAATATTACTAATATTAATTTAAAAAAAATTATATAACATTAATTAAATAGGCACTTCTACATGCGGCTACTGTATTTTGATGTACCCCTTTTCCATGCCCCTACTTAGGTTCTATCCCTTTGATGTACCATTATTTGATGTACCATATATTCTTTAAACGATACTTCTGTAACGCATATTTTGGCATGACTTTATTCAGTGGAGATGCAGTACAGTCAGTGGTAGTGTTCAAGACGGTGTCTTGGTGTTTGGGTAAATTTCGATGGGTTTTAATGAGATTAGTGATTTTCCAATAACTTCATTCACATTCATAGTATCGCAGATCGCGGCACACACAACACGTCTCTTGGAAGAGGACATTATAAATGGCAGGTTGGATGCTTACTGTTTAGTCTCTCAACATTGGTTTGAAAAGAGAAGGATGGATTACATCAGCAATTCATCGCAGTATCAGCGTGGACAGGGTATAGTACTGTATGTGAACTTGTACAAAAAAACCTGACCAACTACAGTACAAAAGAAATTCCGATAATTATATAACCAACCTTAAAACCTGTCATCTTCTGCTCCACAGAGGTTGTCTGGTAGATGTACTTGGAATAGATGTGACTGTCGGTGTACACAACGTCAGGGCTTTGGACCATCAATTCTGACATGATCTTTCTTAGTATGGACCTCCTTTTATTCCAAACTATAGAGGAGAAAAGATCACCTTTCTAATGATCATCAAACGTTTCTGGTTTGTCGGAAAATTCCACACTAACAACATTACACACTCAGCTATACTGTAAGGCCACTATTACACTGCTGCTGTATATTAATACTGTACATATTTAGAAACTACTGTAGAATGGATACTAGATGTAGTCTAAGGGTGTTATACTAATCTGGAGAATAATTTGATGGTAACGATATTAGCATGGAGGCTACATAACTCAGGGAGGGCGGAGCATGTTTTCAGGGAGGGTGGAGCATATTTTTCAGAGCAGGCGAAACATGTTTTCAAGGAGGGCGGAGTATATTTTTAGGGAGGGCTTCTAAGTGTAACTGTAGATTAATACAATCAATCATACATATAAGAATCCGGATGGATGCTCAGTCGTAGTTATGGCACATTGACGTCATCATCGTTGGCTCTCATTGCGGATGCAGACAGAGCATCCAGTATTGCCTTCTTTACATCACATCAATCGTGAGCAACTGCAGGGCAATCGATCACCTACACTTGATTGCTCAGTCACAGTGACAGGGTTTAATAAATACTGTACTGTGACTGACTGAGCATCCACCTACTGTAGACTATAGAGCTGGATGATAATGTCGTGGTGAGAGATCTTAATGAATAATGCGAGTCTGAGCATCCACCTAGTGTAGGCTAGAGCTGGATGCTAAGTCACACTCACAGTGACAGAGCTTAATAAATAATGCACAGCAACTGCATGAGCATCCACCTATTATAGACTAGAGCTGGATGCTCAGTCATGGTGAGAGAGCTTAATAATAATAAATAATGTGACTGTCTGAGCATCCACCTAGTGTAGGCTAGAGCTGGATGCTAAGTCACACTCACAGTGACAGAGCTTAATAAATAATGCACAGCAACTGCATGAGCATCCACCTATTATAGACTAGAGCTGGATGCTCAGTCATGGTGAGAGAGCTTAATAATAATAAATAATGTGACTGTCTGAGCATCCACCTATTGTAGGCTAGAGCTGGATGCCCAGTCGCAGTGCGAGAGCTTAATAAATAACGCTACTGTCTGAGCATCCATCTAGACTAGAGCTGGAAGCTCATTAATGGTGAGAGCTACTATAGTATTAGTAGTAGTAGTAGTAGTAGTAGTACTACTACTACTACTACTACTACTAGTAGTAGTATAGCATAGTATAGTACAGATAATAAGGATCAGAATGGACAATGTCCTCATAAAGGATCCTGAACCACAAAAACCCTAAATTCTACCAATATCCGTAAAATAGGCATCAATAC
>JAODAG010313394.1:0-10557 GCA_027574785.1 Orphnurgus asper | reverse complement strand
AACTTCAAAGACATGAGATAGGTCTGTTCAACTCCTGGTTGATGTATGTCTCAACTTCAAAGACATGAGATAGGTCCGTTCAACTCATGGTTGATGTACATCTCAACTTCAAAGACATGAGATAGGTCCATTCAACTTCTGGTTGATGTACGTCTCAACTTCAAAGACATGAGATAGGTCTGTTCAACTCCTGGTTGATGTATGTCTCAACTTCAAAGACATGAGATAGGTCCATTCAACTCATGGTTGATTTACATCTCAACTTCAAATACATGAGATGTCACTTTCACGCTGAATGTTTTCATGCAAAGACTAAAAACGATTCAAGAATACCTACCATTGGGGTGATTTGTTTCCCAGACGAGGTTATCCGATAACTTTATTAACGACATCCATGAGGGGCTGACCACTTTAGTAGTCTCAACTCACGATGGATGTTAGTAAAGTAATCATGCCTAGTTTTGCAGAGTATAACCTGTAATTAGTTTCTTACATAGAATAAATCTGATTTTAACCTGTAAAAACAACGAAGTTAGATGACGCAATTTTAGAATGGTGAAGGCCTGTCAAATTTACAATGATTTTACTGTAATTGCAGTGCTTTCAGTGGAAACGAGACTAAGCAGTTTAGGGAAATTTTTACATACACTTAGAAAACTATCACCATAGTACCATCATAGACACTATCAAACCAAATCATTGTAGATAAGCATTTTGCTCTGCTGGTCATATTTTGTGAAATCAATGCAGCATAAAAGCCTGTTACTTCGGTTGTGAGCACAGACCTATCTTAAATGAGAAAAGTTACTGCGATGTAGGTCTGATAAAGAAAGCCTGTCTCATTTAACCATAACCTGCCCACATAGTAGTAATACATAAAATCTTACAGCTAAGGTACAATGCGTTCTACTTCATTTCTCTATTTGCCTTATGATTTTAGGAAAATGACGAAGTATTGGTCGCTGGATTTGGACGAAAAGGTCACGCCGTTGGCGACATCCCCGGTGTGCGGTTTAAGGTGGTGAAGGTTGCAAATGTCTCCCTGCTGGCACTCTTCAAGGGCAAGAAGGAAAGACCAAGGTCATAAAGCACATCTCTCTGTCTCTGTTGATCTGTAATTTTTGTGGCCGAAGTTAATAAAAATGTAAACGTTGTAGTGGTCTTGGTGATTTTTATTTCTTGTGTGTTTGGAAGAAGCATTAAATCCATCAATAAAAAGCTTTTGTTAACTCGTAGGGCTAGAATTCAGTGACTAATCTGTGGTTGATTAAATCGATAGCCTAGTATAGCGATTACAGTGATTAACCATCAGTGCTCCTGGAAATATCACATAGTTAGCCGAACCTTACAAGATGGAAGTCCCCACATGCATTGTGCACTTTTCTTTTGTATGATATGCAGTGTTCGATTTCCCCTGTATCGCAAAATGCGAACGGCGACTTTGCGACACGTCTCACAATTGCATCGCACAAGGTGCGATGCAAAACTAAATGCAGGCATACGCTATATCGATCTATCAAAGTAACGCCAAAATCTTGATAAAAGATACGTGTACAGTTCAGCAACTAACCGCATTGTTAGTAGTCCTCCATCTAGCCACGAAACATAACTTTCTAAAAGAAAAATAGTTAAATCTTCAATGTATATTATTAACAGTTCGGTACACACACTGCAATGCTAACTTGTGTTAGTAATGCACCACATAGCTGGGAAAAAAGAACACCGGTACACAGCAGTGCGTAAAACGTTCACGCGACGAACCGATATTTATTTTTCCTGCGAGGGAGGTTTGTACAATCGTAGTTCATCATTAAAAAAACCACCAAACACTGCAGTCAATAAAGTTGATATATAAAAGTTTACCAACCATCAAACGAGTGTTCTTGCGAGCGATAAATACAGAAATTGTCAGAATACTATCGTACGAACCAGGCGCCACATGTGGGGTAAAAATCGCCCGGCTCCCGCTTAACATATGCTTTGTTTGTGGAGTCTTCGGAAGTATAAATAGTTATGTATTTTATTTAAATCTACAATAGGGTCACTGTGACATGGACAAGACAACAATACAAAGTGTATTGTTTTATTTCTAGCATTAATTTGAAATATAAAATCTGTAATGGAAAAACAAGTATTAATTAAAATAACAGAAAAGTTACAGAACCCAAATTAGACCAACAAAATGGCAGAAGCGGTGGGCAACCCCACAGAGATGTGCCAAAAAATAGATCAAAGCACTTCATTTGTATTATAAATCTGCTCTTGTGACCCCCGAATAGGATCTGTGGTGATGACAAAAAGGACGAACCCATGGTGGTGCTCCGCTTAGATAGTGTACAGTTCCAAAACTGTTATGCAAAATGTTCAATAAATATTGCATATCAGTTATTGCTAAACAATTTTTTTTAGAAAGTCGAACACTGGCTATGTGACCCACCTGGTAAAACCAGCCTCTGTAGTATGCATGCCACTGTCGTACAGTTACAAAACTGTTATGCAAAATGTTCAATAAATATTGCATATCAGTTATTGCTAAACAATTTTTTTAGAAAGTTGAACACTGGCTATGTGACCCACCTGGTAAAACCAGCCTCTGTAGTATGCATACCACTGTCTAAGGCTACCATACTACAACAAACTATTTGGCATCGGAATAATGTCCATAAAGTTTCATTCTGGCTATAAACTCTTATTTAGCGATAAACAACGCTCAACCTTTGGTGGGAAGGGAAGGGCTGTAGCGACCGGGGAGGGGGGGGAGGGAGAGGACATGGGAAATGTCTTCCTCTTCCACGTTTGCCATTGGTCACAGTCTCTCCGAGTCAGGCAGTAAATTTACCGGATCGAGCAACAGAGGATGAACATCGAAGCCTGGGTCTATTGCCGACTTACACTTTGATGTGACGTACACGCCAATGTTACAGTAAACATAGATGTATGTATAATCAGACTCTGGGGGGGGGTGAAACTCCAACATTTGCAGCTTTATGGGGTATTTGATACAGTTCTTCTGAATTAGACAACCAATATGCTGGAATTCCTATTCTGTAAACTCCTATTCTGAGCTGCTCTCAACAAGTAAGCATATGCGAAGGATGTAACAAACCAGCTGTAAGGAGGGTAAAGAGTGGGGAGATGGGTGGGAGGGGTATATGGCTTTAGTGTACATGTGAGGTTGTTAATTTGCTTTACTGCATTTTGTGGGATAAGTACTGCTGACCTGCATCTTCAGTTCCATGCTATGATGCAGGATTAACTTCTAAATACTTAAAATTTCAAGAAAAAATGGTGCAAAGTGGCACCATTTGTGTTTACGGCGTCGGTGGACGTGCTTGTTGAATTCACAAGGGTCTAGCGAATGAAAACCCTTTTGTACTTCAACGTAACTATATGCTGCAGCTATTGGTGCCAAGAGAGAAACGTCACCTTAGGATGCGAACGGGCAACTTGGGCTAATGGTGTGATTGTCATTCTAGTAGTACTCGTCTTTTAAGTAAAACAAAGTTGTCGTTGGCCACTGGTGGATTCAGAGTGCTGTCAGAAGTAACTGAACTGTATCCCGGGGCTTGGAGTCTAAGGACAGGATACCCCATTGTTATAGTTGTGCATAATTAATATGAATTACGTGTGTTATATATTATATATATATATACATATGCCAATATATATATAGGCATATATATACATATATATATATATATATAAAAAGGTTTCAGCATTGGGCAGTCATAGACGTTTTTGCGCTTATGTAATTTTCTGTTTCCTAGTCCTGTTTGTTTGAACATCACTTGCAAAGTATACTATACCTCGGCCTTTATTAGATTTCTCTGTTTTAATCGTTTATAGGCTTACTTCGACCAGAAAATAAGGCATGGAATGTATGCGTGACAATTTTCTAGCAGTGACAAATGTATAGTATGTCATTATTTTATAAAATAACATGGTCTGCTACAGTATTTTTACGACAAAACGTTAGGAAATTATGAAGAAAAGTTTCAGTTTCATTTTCGCACATTGTATAATAGCCCGTTTTTGTGTCAAGTCGGGCGTTTATTTGAGAAGCCAGTCTCAAGTTGATCTTTACTGTTATTTTGGTGCACTGGATAATTCAAAGAACATGTTCGCGGGCGGTCTCGCACAAGTGAATACCGGTAGTATGCCTCTGATGATAACTTAAAAAAAACATCTGCTACACATTTTAACAATAGGAATTACGGACATTCACGAAGAAACGTGTAAAACTTACATAACAATACATTTAGTTTCACATCCATTGTGATTGCTTGTACATCATAGTAGGCCTATTTCATGTTTATCCCATCTTTCCCAACCCACATTCCCGCTCGCTCTATGCAATACCGTTGGGCATAATTCAATGTAAGAACTGTCAAATCAAGTTGAACTGCCAAAATATATTTTCATCGAATTCATATCATAACACCTGACTGAGTATTAGCTGATCCCGCCATTTTGGCGAAATTTAGTGAAATATCACATCGGCCTACGTCGAATATGATATTGTTGAAATGTGCTGCATGGGATGCATGCCGCAGACTTAAATCCACATGCTATAATAATCATAATCGGACAGAACCTCGGAGATTGGCAGAAGTGATTGCCACTCATGCATGATCAATAACAATATTGAATTAAACTAAGTTCAGGTCTATCCAAATAATTATTATGATTGTGAATTACGCCCCCAATTAGCGCCTATTGATCTCAGATCTCCAGCAGCTTCATCTCAAAAGCAATGATGATCGCCTTCCTCCGATCAGAGTGTTCCCATCTTTTTTATGTATGAAGTGTCATGGCGTAAGACAGTCAAGACCTTCACCAGAACAGCCTGGGTTATATTTCCAAGTTTTCTCTCTCTCTCTCGTTCTTCTCGGTTGCGCGGAGGTAGGGGGTGAACGAAGATCAGATAATAGGTATTATTCTGTAATGTCATTCTTTGCGTGCTCTTGAATTTGATAATTTTTATTGCTAATTTGAACCTCTGACACTTAAAATCTGCGGACGTGTTAAGTTAGCCCTCTGAGCAATATATTACAACTTCAGCAGGACAAAATGAGTACTGGTTAGATGGGAATCGCGATAGACGATATCAAGCACAGGTGCAGAGAGGGTATGGTCCCACGGGTAGAATGAAGGCTTTGGCGTCGGATTCCCTTTCTGTGTCCTCTCCCTTGAGACCGCACTATTAAGTCGAAGAATATGGCCCATGACCAGGGGTCGCCGGAGGGCGGCCAGAAGCGCGCTAGATGAATCCATAAAATGGCTCCAGAGGGGACTAAGAAATATGTTTTCGTCCTCGCCTTGTACCAGCTGAACGCCATACAACCCGGTGTATATTATTATTCTCTGGTACACTGGAAACTTTTCGGGAGCAGGAAGAGCAAGCTATAGATCGACATCTGCGCCATAGGCTAATTAGTATCAAAATTATCAGCTTTAGTTTCAGGTGAGTGGTAGCCGTATGCATAATTTTTTTTCTCTCCCGTTTTTCTTTACTTTGAATTACTAATATAAAGTAATAAGAATGTTGCAGCTTAGATTTATAACCCCTTGCAAAGTACTACTACTAGTAGTAGGCTACTACTACTAGTTACGCCATAGTGCCCGGAACTAGTCAGCATGGATGGTAGTACTAGTACTACTACTATACTAGTACCGTACTAGTACAATAGTAATAGTAGGCCTATATAGTTCTACCACTTAACAGCCAGTGTAAAAGCGACTCCTTAGACTAGTAAGGCACAATAAATATACAGTTGACAATCCGTAAAAGCAACTAAATCGGGCTGTATCTCACAAACTAGTCTTAATTAAGCATCAGCAATGATATATAGTCACAGCCGTTGCAAAGGTATCGACTTTTTCTGGAGCCTGTGTAAAAAAGAGCAAGGACAACCATCCATGCAGCAAGTATCGTGCCAACTCTTTTTGATTGGGGGTTGAACCCAGAAGGACCGGGTCTATTGGCAAGAATTGCCCTCGATCCCCCCAAAAAAGTCACCTATATACGTACGTCACGATTTCCACGCCAAGTGCAATCAACATTTCAGGGATTTTTTTTGGTTTGGCAAGCCATCATGATATACTTCGCCTGGTTAAAAAATAAATATTTGACTGTCACGGAATGATAAGTCAGCAAAGCTTAACTTTGTCGACAAAACCCTTCTATGCTCGTCTATTGTTTGCCTCGTTGAATTTTGTCGACTGACTCGGAGATTTGCCGATTTTGACTCCACTAACCCTCCCCCCTCCCCCTTCGCCAAAGCCAGGGCTGTAGGCCTACTTATTCGGCCGAATTATTCCGTGTAGTTGGTATACAAGCACCACCGTATACGTCTGTAATCTTCCTTTGACGTGGTACACGTAACATATGGGCCAGCTTTCATAATTTATTATAATATAACTGATATTCTGAAACAATATGAAATAGCCTGCAATACATTGATGGTACGGTTCCGGTAATTTGTTTTTTAATGTAACCATATACTCTGCACTCAGTCGTAAAGCGTTTAATGGAGATGCTTAAGGTCGACTAAAGTCAAGATTCAAAATCCAAATCAAATTTGCGGTATAGTACTGGTACTAATACTACTAGTACTAGTAGGCTAATATTAATGGTCCAACTCATACCGCCATATCTTCTTCCGTTGCAGAGAGATACATTGTAGCAGTTTAATCATTAAAAAAAGCCTATTACTAGTACTAATATTACGCAATTATAAAATTGTCTTTATATTTCATTGTTTTTTGTTTTTTATGCTTGTGCACAAAGCAGTTTTTGTTGTCTGTAAATTGCTACACTGAGAGGTGTCATTTGCCATGGTTAACTAAGCCTTATAAATGAAATAAAAGCAAATTTCTTCTGGTTGTTCCTACATGACAGATTTACAATTTCTGTGCTTCCTACCCGTGGTTCATATGCACCGCCAGCCTGGAATCACAATGTCTTGGGGAGGGGGGGGGGGTTACAAGATATGGGAATTGACGGTCAATCAGCTCAAGCATGGGGAAGACCATTCGGAAGGGAGGGGGAGATTTTCGTATTCAGCCGCCATTATGGGTCCAGTTTTATGTGGCCCCCGGATGAGAAGTTGAGAACTAACCAATCTTATTTGGCAGCATCAACTAGTTTAATTTAACTTAGGGCCCATTGAACTGAACGAACACGGTACAGATCCAGCTGTGTACCATACCTAGCCTGATAATAGAAAACATGAAGTTCAAGTCATGAATGATGAATCGCGATAGTCGCCGTCAGTGCGAAATAAAGCGACTGACAATACGGTATATAGGCCTATGTGGGATCTGAAGAAAATGGCTGCGAAGTATTAGATTACATCAGAGAGTATATTTGCGCATCTGGGTTTTAAATATAATGAATACATTTCCACATTAATGATATATAGCCTACTGAGCAAAGATGGAACAAGATATCAAGATGGGACCAAAAAACGACTTGCCCAAGTCTCCCACGGCTATACAAGCCGTTTGAATTAAAATGGCTTGTTTCCAGAGCGTTGTTCTGAGGAAGGGAAATAGTAAATGTATAACGAAACCGTGGAAGATATAATAAAATAATGTCTTCATGTTTATGATCATCCCGCATTTTCGCAAATGTAAAAGTAAACAATCATAGGGAGTTGTATAGTATGGGGATTAAATAAACACTGGGGCTTCGGACGTGCATGGACAGGCCCGTGCAATGTTTTACTAGCTCTAGTCTTAGTGCTCGTAGTCACGTCATTTCATACGCCGTTGTCATAATACGTTCCATTTCGACGAATGCTTGCTTTGTCGACACTTAATGAAAAAAAACTATTCAGTGGAGTTTGTTTTCCCTTCTCCTAGCCCTATTACAATACTAAGCATATGCAAATTATAACACTAATATAAAGAGCCTAGGTATCGTACCGAGATTATAAAGCCTATTGAACATTACCGTTTAGAGATTGTTTTAAAATATTATTTTTTAAGAAAACCTTTTTAGTGATTTTGTTTTCCTCTTCTAACTAGCTCTTATACTATACTACTATACTAACATAAATTATTAAATCTTTCGGAGGGCAAAAGCGACTGTTTTTAGAGATGACGATGGATGAGACTTGGTCAAGTCTAATACTGGTTTGGCTAATATGTCGAGTTCATTTGTTGCAACATTTACCAGGGTAACCGAGGTAACCTCCGACGCCTGTTCATGACATATATTGCTTTTAACTGAGTTGTAGAAGATTTATAGTATACAATCTCGCATATTATCATAGTTTCTAAAAAAAAGATAAAATCGTTTCTTGGTTTTCTCACTTTGATTTTTCTTCCGAGGCTTAATTAATTGAATCAAACCTAGGAAATCCCCCAACGTTGGTTTTACTGGCCTTCAAGAACATAGCAGGGCGAGGTTAACAAGGTTAATAGAGTTGTTTTTACTGCCTGTAAATTTATTGCCTTCCCTGTTGGCATAGCTAAAGTAGATGGTTTCTTGAAACTCAACTTCTATTTCGTATTACAACTTTCGAGTCATTAAAACCAAACACCTGTTCGATAAACGAAGAACGCATAACACCACACCGAGTATATTTTAAACGTACATGGAACATTTTGGCGAAAACATCGTCAAACTTTTAACTGATTTATGAAAATAACCTATTTATTGAGGGAACCTTCAATAAGTCTCTATGGTATAAAGTCCACAAAACCCATAAAATTAACGAATATATTAAAGTAGAGAGAAACTTGTAACGACCGTGATTTCTGAAAATTTCTCATGACTAATTTCATACTCAATTTTCCATTCACATGGTCAACTTAGACTGTAATCATTGTTTAATTTGCGAATACGAAGTATCGCTATCCTTGGGGAATAACTAATAAATGAAACTCCCCCAAAAAGTCAGCTAGGCTAAGACATGCGTATAATTAGGGTCAATGACCATGATTACACCTGCGTCGAACATCTGCATGTAGGTGGGTGAACCATGTAGAATGATTCATTCTCTCAAGCAATATACACTGGACGAAAACAAAGATAATATTTACAAACGGCCCAACTACATCCACTGCCACTAGAACCGACTAGGACTAGTAGATGGATTTTGTTGTATTTAATTATTATAACTTGTCGCTGACTCACTTTAGTTCTGTGAGATGTTGAGCATTATTCTTTTTCATTGAATGTTTTCGTTTTCAATCATTATTGAATCGAGATCTCGATTGCACAGTTGGAGAGCCTTGGATCAGTTTTGGTGGTGCCGTGCCGATGGTGGTGCCGTGACACGAGCTGCCATTTTGTTTGGATTGTGATCCAGCACTTGACTCAGGGTCTTTCTCGGATCATGGATCATGGCTTTTCTTTAGAAAAGAAAAAATAGGTCCATCTTGATTACATGATAAGTCTGTAGCCTAGCCTGCAATAACTGTAGGTTCTGTTTAATAATGGCGTCCCATTTCCGAGGAAAGCAACTATGGAATTATAATAGTCATCGAGGGGCACACCTCCAGCCCGAGGGGGCAACGTTCTCAGAAAACACTTTACGGGCCACTCCGTCTGTTCCGCTCTATCCACGAAAAGCAAAACTTAAAGGCAAGGGAAACAGTGACTCAGCTGAGGAACTGGTTCGGGAGACATCGCCGGATGATAATACCCAACCAACTGTTGTGATTAACAAAGTGACCAGACTGAGAACGTCAAGAAACAGACTTTCGGCCAAAGGCAACTTTCTCCTTCCTCGCTTGGATTTGCCAGCCAAGTTGAATAGAGGAAGGCGCTCTTCGCAACCCGGTCGTGTTGGCAGTATGACCTCGTTGGTAGGGTCAGAAGAAGATCATGGAATCATCACCAGGACTCGGACAGGACCGTCACTGGAAAGGGTTGCCACTTGGTACGAGGGGACGGCACCGTCGCGACGGGATGATTCGAGAGCGGCGGCGGACCTGCATCTCGACTGGAGCTCAGTATTGAAGCGGCGTACGACTTTTGCCTCGCCGCGAAGTAAGGAGCACCAGTTGGTTTACGAGGAACTGACGTCATCAACATCGCCACATCATTCAAATGTTCATGGTACAATTACAGGCGAGAGTTCAAAAGTTGCAAAACGACCAACGAAACCGAATGTGAGCAAACGTTGGGGGGCCGTAACAAGGTCGAAACTTAAAACAACCGCAAATTTTCAGGTCGGATTGGACGTTGCCATAAGATTGAGGAATGAGAGAACAGGCCGTTCGAAAGATATCTGCAATAGTCGTGCAGGCGGGTGGAATATAGTGAAAAAGAATCTTAGAAGAATTCTTGCGATGGCACCCAGAGATAGCATCGAGGCGAAACCTTTTACTGACGTAGCTCAGATCGTAACCGCGAAGCAGTTTAGCCTGTTAATGATGCAAAGACGCTCTAGTTTCATTGAGAATGGAATATTTCGATTCGAGGAAGCTAAGAAGGACCTCTACAAGAGATACGACCGGCCTGATACACAGTCATGAGTGCCACCTGTGGTGTTAACGTGCAACGACTTCATTTCATCATATATATATATATATATATATATA
>JAODAG010313383.1:0-12388 GCA_027574785.1 Orphnurgus asper | reverse complement strand
GTTGGACAAACTCATCGTGCACTTAGAAAGTAAGAAAATAACAAAAGCTTAAAAGTGAAAGCGAGCGAGCTGGTTCTATGTGTTTCTCGTCTACATTAGTCTTTAAGCAGCCGTCTTTCAAGCTTTAAAAGGGGCGAAAGAGAGAAAAAGCGCCTGTTTAATAAATAAATACCTGCCCTGACAAGAAATAAAAAAGAGCCCGATGTTAAATATAAAGAAGACTATCTGCTACTTTTTGTTCAGTTCCTATTGTGCTCTTGTGGAATGAGAAATATTTTCCTACACCTTCACGATGGTATAACCAGGGTGACGGGGTGGGGGAAGGGGTAAAATTTTGAGTCATCGGTGAATGTTTGTAATTTCAATAATTTTTGGAGACAGTTTCATTTTACCTGGACCGTTTTTTTCTCAACAAAAAATGTGGCATGCAGTTGCCGTTTAATTCCAACTGGGGACATTAAATACATAATTTTGATAATATTAATTGAATTAGTTAGCTACCTTACCTTTTGAATTTCTCTAATTTTAAAGGCACCATGCCCCCTCCCCCCACCCCACCATCAAATTCCTGGTTACACCACCGATGCCTTCCATAGCCCAAACAAAAAAAACAAAAAAGAAAAAAATTAATGAAAAGCAGTGACTCATGTTTCTGATGGAAATCTGTTGGACACATTACCTGAGACTTCAAGAAGCAGAAAGGTGTGAAAATGCGCTGTAATTGAACGATTAAGAAAAGGGGTAGAGAGAATTGTGGGCGTCAATTACATACAGTATATCGTGCATCTCTTATCCACGTTTTTACTTATTTTTAGGTTGCGACGAGATATGTGTATGCTATGTTCCTTTAGGTTTAATGTTTTGTAAACCCCTTATATTTATAGCATGTACACCACATCCCTCACCCCTTCCCCTGCAAGGCAGGATGTATCAATACTTTCGAGATTCATCCCCCTTGAATTGCCATCAGTAACAGTTTAGGCAGGGTATCCTACGACTCAAATTTATGTGGCTTCCTCGCTTAGACTAGGGGACATACCTTTATCGGATCATGAAGCGTAGAGAAATTAGTTTTTCAAGAACTATTCTCCAGATTTCTTGATATCATCATTTAACATATGTAGCTCATTCAAAAACTCATTTAAAAAACCTACACCTTGGAGAGTGAGCACTCAGAGGCCGAGTTTGTCACGACGAAAGTCCCTTGTGTGTAAAGACTCGCTTATCATTGAAGAAAAATCAACAACCACATAGTTTGGGATACACTAAGAGAACCTATTGCCTATTTCTATTGCCTATTACTAATTGTTCCAAACTTGTAAACTTACACACGGCCCCCCCCCCCAAAAAAAATAACAAATCATTATGCAATGGCTCTCGCAGCCCACAAACATCCGTTAACGGCTAAGATCGTCGCTCGTAATTTTTCAAGTGAGCTCCAAAAATGTTAATTTCAATGAAAATCTAGGCATCATGATTATTACCAAGAGTAGTTTTTTTCAACAGAGTGTTCATTAGGTAAAGGATAGAGTGTGTGGATTAAATATTGCTCACTTTTAAATCGAACTGTAATGTTTCGGAGTCAGATGGCAATCCCCAATAACATAGGACTATGCTAACCCTACTAATATCATGTATTGTCCCACTCTGGGAATCCTTAGAGACATGTTAAACATATATATGCAATATATAATCATCATAGATCTTTGTATCTACTGAACCAATGGATCAGGACCTTAGAGCCATGTAAACATGAGGCAGTTATGCAAGATATAACCATAGATCTATGTATCTACTGGACCAATAGATCAGGACCTTAGAGCCATGTAAACATGAGGCAGGTATGCAAAGATAAAACCAGATATAGATCGATGTATCTTCTGGACCAATGGATCAGGACCTTAGAGCCATGCAAACATGGGGCAGATATACAAGGGATAACCATAGATCGTTGTATCTTCTGGACCAATGGATCAGGACCTTGGAGCCATGTAAACATGAGACAGATGTGCAAAGATATAACCCATAGATCTACAGATGTTTTGAAAAAGTCTCTTATCCAGCTCAGGTAAATATCAGTTGCCAAAGGTCACATACTTTAACCTGGAGGTTCACAGTACCTGATGTCAACAAAAGGCAGGCCTGGAGGTATATAAACCAGTAATAAGTCTCAACTCCAGATGCTAGTTAATACTGTATGTTTGGGAACAATGAAGGTGATCCAAACTGACACACCACACAACAACAACAAAACACAATGGTGTAGTAGCGGTCCATTTGGCAATGCTGTCCCCCCTGCCACAGTGGCCATTTGACCATATTTTTTTCTGCAAGAGAACTTCCAACACAGGACATTGCCATGACCGTATGATGCGGCTGTTTTTGTTTTTAGAGCCCAAGTTGTTTCTTGGGAGAGTTTGATCTTAAAACCACGCATAGTTATATTGGGGTTCCCAAACTGCGTACCGATAACCAAAAGTGGGCTTATTGATTTCAACATTTATCACATTGCTGCAATGTAGAAAACTAATTTGTTTAACCAACTTCTGAGCTATACAATCCACATCACCATCAGAAAGTAATACCATCCACCCTACTGAACTATTTATATACATTCTGTATGTAAACTTGCAAGCCAATTTACGTAAATCAGGAATGTTAACATTTACTCGGAAGCGGCAATTTTGGTATTAAATTTGTGTACAATTTGGAGGATCCGTGGTCGTGGTCATAAGAGAGTTGCTTATGTTGTTTTGCCGTTTTAAATCCATAACTTTTGCAATTTACTTAGATTAGGCCTCTCCTTGACACAGTCGAGATTACTTGCCTACTACTATATAGCGAGATAAACTTCGGTAAAATATACTCCGAAGCGGCAATTTCGCTATTTTTTCCGACTTCCTCTCTTTCCTTTGCTGCATGAAAGACCTGTCAATGGGCCACTGTGACGTGCGCAAGGGCTGGCGATGTGACTGATGCCAGGTAAAAGCTTATTTGCACAGGTGAGGGACATAGGGGGTGGGTGTGTGCAGACAGGGCTATGATAACACCATCAATTCATGGCCTCGGACAACCTCAGGTGCAAAACTGCTCCTCCACCAAACAAAGCCCTTATCATCCCCCCCTCCCCCCTCTGTGTGCGTCTCTACAGAGAACTTAAAACCAACTGTTATCAGTGGAAGAAGATAGGGACATTATCTAAGCCCTACAGACATAAGGTGGCAGGGGGGAGATGAACAGGTCTGACATTGGCAGGGGGGATGAACAGGTCTGACATTGGCAGGGGGGATGAACAGGTCTGACATTAGCAGGTGGGTGATATTGCAGTTTGCCTTAAAACATTGGAAAAGTTTCTTTGTGCCCAAAAGACCCAAGGGTTATAAGGAGGGAAAAACGTTGGTGGTCCCCCCAGCAAACTTTAGAATGGGGGGGGGTGAATTTTTTTATTGGCAAGACAAAAATACCCGGCCTCCAAGTGCTACTCTTTCGTTAGACAGTTCGTTATATTTATTTTATTGCAAACAAAATAGGAAGGATGTTCGTTAAGGAATTCGTCCCCTATGTGCAATGGCCCATCATTCTCGTTTGAAATAGGGGGTCAACCGTGACTCATTTCTGTGGGTTTCCTTGCATTAGAGTGGGAATTTCTTTATCAGGTCATGAAGCATACAGAAACAGGTCCTTCAAACAAATTCAGGTTGTGATATACGTTTAGCCATTATATTGGCCATTTTAAATGCACATGTCTGCCCAGATCTCATGAAATTAGCATTTTTGTAAGCACTCTAGAACTTATGACTTAGCATCTTGGACTAACAGATGCATATGAGTTATTAATGCAGCATGTTTTTGGGTAAGATGGCTCTTTGAGGGAATTTAAGTTCAGAAAATAAGTCTACTAATTAGGAACTATTGTCTCCCCATCTTTTCAATTTTTGGATCAGTTACCTTTGAAGTTTGCTGGTTTCAGTAAAACTGCTAAATGTTCTCACAGCTACATCCAAAATTGCTGAATTGCAGGACAAAGACCACAGAGTGTTCATACAGGGGGGCTTGCAGGTTTTGTTGGCAACAAAATCGGCCACTTAAAGCCCACTCCCGTCCGCTGCATTACCAACACTGTCAAGGTGCAGGTTTTCACGATGTTAATCCGTGATAATAACGAAGGTAATATATTGTATACAAAAACTAGAGCAATGCAGGTGCTGTGAAGCTCGATTGGAAATAAGGAGGTTAGGTATGCTGATGTAAGAAGGAGAACAGCACATGTCCTTTGACCCCCAATTCAAGAACAAGTAACATACAATGGTCACTCACTAAATGTGCAATTTAGGAGTTATTCATGATAATGACAATATAACCTTCAATGACCTCAAATATCCTGTTAAATAAAGACATATTGAACACCTGTGTCCTTGACAATGGTGACAAACATAATTTTAAAGGTCACTCAAACTACCACCCTATTCACTATTGACCTCTAGCCACCTCAATTGACCTTTGACTTCTTATAACTCATGAGAATTTTGTTGATGACTGTGACCAACTTTGATCGAAATCAATCGAAAACTCCAGGAGAAGTGTATTTATAAAATTTCGTCTATTGATTTCTCTTAATATCAAATGACTAATGACCTATTTCCTGTGAGCAGAATTAAGTTCAAAACCACAAGACATGGGACAATGTCCCTACTTTTGGTTAAATAATACAACAATAAGATGGACAGACAGACAGACGGACAGATGGACAGACACTCTGCTGTTGCAAACAGGCTCTCTGGCTCTGCCAATAGAGCTGAAATAGTTTCATTCAACAAAATAATAGAAAATAAAAGTAACATAAATACATTGAAATATGTTTTAAAATTTAATGGTCAAAATAAATTCTATATGAATCGAAATGGGGTCAAAGTTTTTAGCCAAAGCTTACATTAGACAGCCAATTAAGCCACATGGGCCGAGAGCGCTCTACACATCATTTCTGGACTATCGAGTCATTCAAATCATTTATAAATTCTATAGCACTAAGCAAGCGGAGAGCTATATCACTACCTGTAATATTGCATGTCGGGTTCATGTTCAACAGAAGGAGAAAAAACAAATTGAGCGCCAGTAGTTTGCAAAATGTTAGCGGAGTATCATTGGGTTGGGAGAACATTTTTCACACCTATTCATATAAATTTTTGTTTTGTTATTTTTACTTTCGGATTTTGCTCATTGTGACAAGTCGACAATCTTTACTTCGATATACGGTGCTCAAAGGCTATGGGTGCTACTTAGATAATTGGCTAGGGTCAATAGATTTATCCGTCATGTCTCGAGCATGTGTCCTTCAATCACAATTTTGTATTATATATACCAGGTGACACTAATTCCTTATTGGTCCAGACCCAGATTTTTTTCTTTCTTAAATATTGGAGATTTCTTATTATCACCCATTTGTCAATTTTTTGTAATTACAACTTCAATATCTTAGAGTTATACCGCAAAAGCTATTGAGAACAAAAACAACACGAACAAGTTACAATAAATAACACCATCAATTACCCAGTACTTTGAAATATTAATTGTTTTGAAGCCAAATGACAAACATGAAGAAGATTAATGTTTGCTAGACATAGCTGTGTACCCTCCGCACAGAGTTTGGATCATCATCCCTGTTTTGTGGGTGCCAATTAGCCTCCAATTCGAAGAAGGGTACTTGTAGATTCACTCCTCGTTCCATGAAGAACAAACATGTCTGTCCTATGCTCACTGGTTATATTTCTTTCCTATTGTATCCAGACTGTCCCGGGGAAACCTGTCCTCCTCAACCATCAACCTAAATCAACCTCCAAGTTGCTGCGTTTCATGATCTTCATTACAAATGAAAACACTAATTCCACAACCCTTACTTATAAATTCCATCAATAATCTTTGGAGATTTAGCTGGTAAAGAAACTGTTAACACCCAGAGAATTAGTCTGAATAATAGAAAGGTATAAACAATCTCGTGTCCATCCCCCCACTACCCTCCCCATCAACTAGACACCATTTATTTTATATCACTCGAAATAAGTAACTTTTGTTGAAATATAATAACCATTATAGGACCTGCGAGTTCATAAAGAGAAAGACTGCTTGAATAACGAATTAGTTTAATTAATTAAGTCAAATGTCACGATTTTGCGAAAGCAGGGACACAGGGAGGCTTCGACTGCACTATACGTACATCACTCAAAACGGGTAATTGATGGGGGTGTGGGGTGGTAGGAGGCGGGTTCTTCAATACATGTATAAATATTTGCCACATGTTAATAGTGGGGGATCAAAATAGAAAGAGAGAAAAAAATAATAAAAATAACCAAATAAAATAAAAAGATAAAACGATAAAAAAAATAATAGAAAAAAATAAAATAAAAAAAGGTCAAAAATAATTAAAAATAAATAATAAAAAACATAAATATAAAAACAGATTTAAAAAAAAATAAATAAAAAATAAATAAATAATTTAGTGGGAAGTGCGGAATGTTTTGAAGTGACGGTCAAGTACAAGAACAGCGGGTCATGGGCGTTGCATACTCACTATCGTCCGCTCCGCCCAGGCAGAAGGTCCACTCGCTCTCCGCCACGGCCCCGTCGCCGTCGAGGTCGCAGTGCGCCGTGAAGCTCTTCACGCAGACCTTCGGGTCGATGACCCTCCGCATCAGCTTCCTCATCTTGGCGAGTTCCTTCTTCTGGAGCAGGGTGTCGTGGTTCAGGTCCAGCTCGGTGAACTTCCTCTCCACCGCCCTCCGTTCGATGTCGGCGCTATCCCCGTCCGCACCCTCGGAGCCGGACAGGGACCGTTCGTAGTCGAGGCGGAACCTCCTCCGCAGGTTCTTGTTGAACTTTGTCCGTTCCGCCTGGTCGCATCCTCCTGGTATTGGTGGGGGAGGGGAGTGTGAGAGACAAAGAACCATTTAGGGCATAGACCGAAGGGGCTACATTGACCGACCTGAAATAATAAGTTGCGCCGTTAATATGCAAAGTGTGCAAACATTGAAAGAATTAGTTTGTTGTTGTTGTAAACATCAAGACATCAGCCACCCTCCTTGGTAGTGAGAATAAAAAACTCTTGGAACGACCGTTTCCACGAGAGTGGAAGTAATGAATAATCAGTGTCGTAAAAATCTCCACCTATATATGAAACAACCGTGATTGGCAAAAGGGGTGATGAGGAGACTGAAAACAAATGAATGTGTACAAGAAAGTGTTTTCCAAAGTCGTTGCGGTAGGTTGCACATGAAAGGTATTCTTACCTTTGGCCGTTTTAGCTGGTGTTGGCACTATATTCTGTTCAGGTGTGACTTCATCTATTGTAAGGCAGAAAGGAAGTTTGTTAAGTCCTCCATGTCCGAAACTTCTTATACCCAAACCCTACACACAACGTTTCATGTAATTGTAACTGCAAAATGGTCTTCGACCGCTAGCCCTACCATATGTACTGGCTATTTACGGAGCGTCGACCAATTGCGGTTTAGCACACCAAGGTACTCTATGTCACTCATTGAGGGAGGCCTAACAGCTAGTCCTATACTTGTTGACTTCATTTTTGGACACTTAACACAAAAGTCATCTCACCCTCTGGGTTGAAAGTTCGTTAGAAAACCTGCACCCTGAAACTCTTGGTAACCCAGTGGGCTTTCAGGGGCTGCTTTGTTTTTTCACCCTTGAAACCACAAGTCTCCTGTGTGTACACTATCTTGTCTTTGTTATGTAATCAATCACCTGATAGTTTTGAATGTGTTTGCAGAAATGTATAACTGGCCAGATATTTCTGAAATCTTGCAATGTTTTAACTGTTACTGGCCCAAAACTAGATAGGACCTGAAACGTTATAGTATATACACTGTACGAATTATTTTTAATTGAAGTTTTAAAGTCACTAAAAAAGCTAAAATAAACGAAAAGTTCCCTATAGCTTGTGGCATATTCTTTAACTCATAAACATCTGTCTGTCAGTTTGTGGCTCAAGGTTTTCAAGCGAGCTATAAGCTACATATAAACCCTAATATCATGAAATCTGGGCAGTAGCTAACTTGTAGTTGAAACTGAATTTCTTGAAAACCTTTCTTCTCTGATGGCTTCATGATCTGATAAAGAAGCAACCTCCCCCTTGAGTAAACATGGAATCCAGGATGATATTACAACTGAGATCCGGACATGGCCTTTCGGGAGTATCCATGGAACACAGGATGATATCACTACTGAGATCTGGACATGGCCTTTTGGGAGTATCCATGGAACCCAGGATGATATCACAACTGAGGTCCGGACACGGCCTTTCGGGAGTATCCATGGAACCCAGGATGACATCACAAATGAGATCCGGACATGGCCTTTCGGGAGCATGAACTTAACCGGGATCGCGTACGCCTCGAGTCGGCCTGGACCATTCTTGATCGACCTCTCCAGCAGGAGCGATATTTCGGGAGCAGAAACCAGCGCATCCGCAGCTAGAACAACATTGCTTGGAGGTTCAGTACCCGGGAACCATGCAACTCACCTCCCTCCCCCTCCCACTCGAATTCCGAGTAAATGCGCTTAAAGAGAAATTTAAGGTATCCAGGTCACAGGTGGGCTGTTAGACTCAGAATGCTCCGCCAATGATTGTTATAATCAGGTAACACGTCAGCGATCAATTAAACCAAAAGACTAGACAAGTTGGCTAATTAACATCAAATTTAAGACTGAAACTGGGTCATGGGTCGACCACACACCAGTATGCGACAAGATCCGCAGAACACCACGTGAAATATGAAACTCGTCAATTGGCGTCAACTTTAATTACGTATCACTGCATGAGCTGCGGTGCCGATGACTATAACATAAAAGGGATTTAGGAGAAATTATGTTCCATTGTTATAACATTAATCACACGTTTCTTTATAATGATATATACACAGTGGAATTTTGTTGCCACTCTACACATACATCAGACTCTATAAGAGCAAACATGAATTAATTAATTAACCTGTTGACACACAGTGCACGATCAGTTATGTTCATGTATGCAGCCTCCGTTGCTTCATAGCGCGTGCCACCAACTTTACGATCGTGCTATAATTTTTAAGCTTGAAGCTTTTAATCCCATCAATACTCCACCCCGAATCTCCTTAATCCTTTTGGGGTAATTAAGTGTTTCTTTTTCATACCAAACATAAATTGAACAGTAACTTCCAACTTAACAATGCCTTGGAAGGGCCCAAGTTTGTACCAACAGGAGTGACCTGTATTAAGATTAATTTACACATCTCATGCAAGAATGAACAAATAAGGATAACGTAATAAGACTTAAGTTGTGATGATAACTGCAGAATAATTTGTTTTTAGCAATATTGATGTATAGAAAGATGTAAACAATTCTTATTGTGAATAGCATGTCAATTCGCCCAGAATTTGAATATTGAATAAGCAGAAAATGGCCGGCAAATGTAACTTGTATCTGGCCCTTCCTACCGCCTCAAACTGCAGCAGACAACAGGTCGCACTTTGCCAAATTGTAATTTTTATCAGAAAAATAGCATCCCCTGGCAGAGTAACAAGGAGATTACATAGTCGGCTTGAAAGGGTGTTGTATTTGTTGGATCTCCTAAATAACATCTCCCTGATTGTACATTGAACCCTACAAAACCTTACCAAATTCTTTTCAGTTTAACTTTAATCAAAGCATCATTTTGAATCGGACTGGAATTTTGTTATGCCTATTTTAGCATTTTTTATAGCATTTGAGCACTTCGATCATATGCCTCTGGAAATTTGCACATATTGATATGATAACCCTTGACCTAACTAAAATAAGGTGTATTTGGGCTTATTTCTTATAATTAAACCTAATTGGCCAGCAATTAACAGTTTAGTTCAGCATCAACATGCATTTGTCCCTCAACCTTACGTCAGCCCATCACCAGCATACTAATGAGCGGGTCGAGAATCCCTTAGACTTCACTGCGAAAAGATCGATTTTCCTTATTTTCACCCTTCCCGTCATTTAAATGGTTTTTATCGACTGACGTCTGGACCCGGGGAGCACAGCTGCCGTTGAACACACGGGTAGCAAACGTGTATTTCGGTGCCGTACCTCTCTTGATACATATAACCTTGAGAAGTTGCCCCGTACGATGACGAGGGTGGCTATTTTACGCTGGGTTTTTGACCTGGGATTTTCCGAGAATAAATGAAGATGGAATAACGTGGAGGACAAAAAAAAAGGACATGCCAAGGCATTAGACATCCCCTGTCATGATGATAAAGTAGAATGTCATACTGCACAATAAAAAAATTAAAAAAACATTTGCCAGGATGGGGCACCCCCCCCCCCATATGACAGTACCAATTTTAAGCAGTACTAGCAGGCGTATGATAAGGGTCTCGCGAAACGGAGATTCTCGATCAGTACGGAGGAATTTGGATAAAAAATATGGTTGACAACCTGCATTGCCAAGAGATTCTGTAATGAAACCATGGTGGGGACAGCTATTATAACCTCTAGCCGGACCGACCTAACAAAAAATGGGGGAAAAGACATTCAATTGACCGTCGTTGCCATATTCTTGATATACCCTTACACATCTCAAGTGGGTTCGCATGATATGATTGGCTCCTAAATTTGCAGGATATTTTTTGTCCCGAATCGTTCCGTGAGACTGTTAGGTACAATCTTTTTAAGACGGTCCCTAATACTGACTTCTTGCTCTATACGGGATAATTTTGTTTGTAGAAATTGATTCTCTTAAATTTCCTTTGTAAAATTTTATTCTCTTCAAATGACTTCTTGCTCAATAAAAGATATTACTACTGTTTGTAGATTCTCTTCAATTGTCCACTAGCATTTTCATTGAGTACCGGTAGGCCTTCCAGCGTAGCACGTTCGAAAACTTTATGCTATATATTATCAGGTCTTCTTTTTATGATTGTGAACATCTTTGGTCAACATCATCAAAGTTAAACTATGGGGAGAGTATGTAGTGCTCTTAGATAACGATCCTCCAACAGAGCCATGCACTACACAAATACTCGTGGCACTACACCCACGCTACACATTCAGCCTGATCGAAATAGCCAGGATTGGGGCAGGTGATACCTGCTTTCTTTTCGTGCATGATCCGATGATTCCTGACTTCACTGGCCCAAGTCTGTGCAATGTTATAATCGATAAAAACATGAATATCCTACGAATCCAATCAGAGTAAAAACTGCCACTCGGGAGTGAGATAGTTGGTAACTCATCAGAGGACAGTATCATTTACAAGAACTTAGAGAAACTAAAGAAGAGAAGAATCTCAAGGTTTGGCTCCTTTTGCGAGATATGGCACAGCATGCCTCGAACATGTCAAAACGACCTCCCCCCCCTTCCCTCCCGTTGTCATCAAAGAATTTTCCTGCAAATACTATAATAAACACTAGCGTTGTACCAAGTGACTTATTCACTTATTGGAAGAGACTTCCCAAAATTATGTATTTCAAGAATGCAACAGATATAATTATATTAAACCACACTATGGGAGGAGGTTCATTCATTGAATGTATTTGCTGATCATTATGGACCAGCATGCATTAATGAAAAACAATAGGTACAACAATTACACCTTAACTATTTCCTAAAAAAGAAGAAGCTCGAACGATATGTATAGATTAATTAAGGGAAGGTTAAAGGTGTGTGGGGGAGGGGGATGGTAGAGTTTGAAGATAATCTGGTTTGATATTGTACGCCGGGAGGTTTCCTGCATCACACGGACAAGCTGTTACTGTTGAGATAATATTAGCCAACTCTTGTAGTTTAGATTCGCATAGTTAAGGGTTAAGAAGCCTCGTAGGCTCATAAAAATAACCCGTCCTCCTTGATCGTGGATGAACACCATGGGCTATCCCTCCCTCCATCCGTGGGTGCCCCCCCCCACGTAATTAATTGAACCGATTACTAGTCCAACCCAATTACAAGCCGTAATTTGAAAAGATGATACTGACGAACACCATCGATTCAGACAGACTGAAGCAGGGCCTCCTCACCTACGTACATGGTCGCCTCTTCTTAATTAAATGGCAGGATGGTATTCTAAGAGCTGGGTGAACGTGATTCCATGTTGGCATCATTATCTACGCTCAACCCTGCAGGGGGTTACAAAACATGATACTCTTAGACAGCAACACTTGAAGTTTGCCGTAAGGGTTGAAGACGTATGACCTTTAGATTCATGAGACCAGAGATGCAGTAAGAGCCGGCCATGTATTATATTAATGGTTGTGGGCTGATATACATGCAGGTTTTAATATATATAAATATATATAGGCATATATATAGCCTATATATATAGCCTATATATATAGCCTATATATATAGCCTATATATATAGCCTATATATATAGC
>JAODAG010313362.1:0-12391 GCA_027574785.1 Orphnurgus asper | reverse complement strand
ATATATAATATATATATATATATTTATATATATATATATTAGAAAACTCTCTCATTTCGTCAGCATCCTGTTCAACTGGGATTAATTTAATCATTTAAATCTCCGAGCGATAAGAAGACTTTATACGCAGGGGTTTGACCATACACAGTCGACGCCTCTTTTTGCTCGTGTGTTTAATAGTCAATGCACCACGTGACTTCCACCCATAAAAAGCTTGAATTTCCAGCAGACCGTGACAGGTCTAAACAAAACGACATGCCCGCTAAGTAAGAGGATTGGTGTCCTTCATGTAATGTTCATCTGACCACCCGCAGAGGCGGTAAAAGGGCGTTTAATCGCGTATAGGATAATATCCAACATCTTTAATTATTGAAATTTGTTGGACATTTGTTTTCCCCCTTGCAACGTTCAAAATGAATCCCCACAAAGTGAGGCGCCTTTAGAAAGGCGTGGATACTTTATCATTCTGCTGTTGGAGACTAAGATTGTCGAACTTATCAACGAGCATACCGGTACATTTCACAATTAGTTTGGGAACAGGCTCTGAATGGACTTCTATTAATTGAAATACTTAGCCTACTTTATATTTCGTCGTAGAGGTAAATGACTTCATAACCACTCTAACTACTTAAAAATACCACATTAAAAATCCACACTAACTTAAATACACATGGACCTCTCTAACAGATATGTCCATTTCAACTTCCTTAATTAAATATCCACATGAACTTCTTTAAATATCCAACTTCCTGAGAAATTAGATAGCAGCCACATTTTATGGGGAAAATGACAGAAAATGTCCATATTTTACTTCCAAGTACCACAACTTACCATAAAGTACCTGTACGCCCAAGATGTCATCGTCCGATAGATGAAAGTTGGGGTCATAGGTCGATCTGTACAATGCGTGCATTACTGTATTAGGGCTCGAGTGACCTAGGGCCAGGGAGTGGCCTATCTCATGGAGAACGACCTGATACATGTTTATACCTGTGGAGAGAGAGAGGAATAGAAATATAGAATGTTATTAACTAATGAATTAAATCAAATAAATTACACGTTATAAGTTTATTACACTTAAAGCTGCATGCGTGAGACTGTATATAGAATACTACGTACGGTATAGTAGCTATACTCATTCAGACGGGTTATGATTTGATTAGCTGTTCAGCTCTCTACCATGTGATATGTTGTTGCACTTCACGTGGCACTGCACCGATATTGTTGTACTGATTTCAATTCTTACGGTGCTGAGAGTTCATCGTGGGTGGTTGCTTTTGCCGCGTCGGTTGGCTTTCGCGTTTAATTAACTGACTTTTCTTGTTTTAAAAACATTCTTTCCGAGTGGGATTGGCCTTTCCCATTCGACAGTGCTGAAGGAAATACTACTCTGAAGTATGGTATGAATGTAGGGGCTTTAGGCATGTTTAGTCCATGCTATGCATATCTCGCGCAAAATCGCCATGCATGACAAGCCAACTTGTCGGCCAACTGGCGAGGGGTAGCACATGCATGACGAAAAACTTAATTATAAGGAGGCCTACAGTCAATTAATGTGTGATCAGCTACACGGTAACTTGCAAGTTGCGACAAAGTTGTATAATATTTCAACCCATTGGGTTCTCTCACTGTCGTGGAGTGTCGGCCTACTATATACAAGAAGTGGTGTATTACAGCCCAGATGGTAAACTTACCACCGGTGGTCAGGACCCAATTTTCATCTGCGTCCAAATGTATGTCACCGTATATGCCGAGGCCATTAATTAAGGGTATGTTAGCGTGGGCCAGAAGTCCGTTTGGTCCGTCAAAGTTTTGAACGTCTCCGTGGAAGCCCCGTAGGAACAATATCTGAATATCAGCATCTGTCGACTTTAGTTCGACAAAAGTCAAGCCGCAGACAGCCTGCCAGGCCTGACAATGAAGGTAAATGCTATGTATTATTTTTTTGTTATTGATAAATATATTATGCTTTTATTTATTTTTATTCAATGATTGAAATCTACAAAGCGTGAATTGTTCTTTTGGTCCGGTTAGCCTAAATAACCAGCTTTTTTCACATCTAATATACTACAGTTCTAATAACCCAGTCATCCGATACGTTTTACTAAAAACGCAAAAATGTATACCGCCATCTATTCAGACATTTGGTTGGATTTCCGATGAACCGTCGCGGTTGAGTGACCGATCAAATTATTGCCCGTTTACTATATTATTTGACTTCGGTGACCTTCAACTTTTTACCATGATCTTGATTACTATTAAACCAAAGAAGTACTTCCTCCACTGGCTAACGTGGTAATTAAAAGCAGGGTCCTAAACCCAGTGGGGTTGGTCGTAAACCTCGCCAGTTAGTAGACGTTAATAAGAACGCCATCATGTGTATACGAGCATCGCCGAGTGGGGTAATAAGTGGGGTAATTTTCCAGCTAGGACAGTTTATCCCCCTCCGTCGTCCCTTTCCCCTTCACCTTGCTTGCCATGTGCACCGCGAGACAGATATCGCAAATCGTATGTTACTAGACTACATTTTCGGTGTTCCTCGAAAGTTATTCGGTTCGATTATATATGTAAAATCGGTAGATAAAACTTTCGTTTCCCAAACATTGCACATTGTCATTAACTGATTTATCAGCGCATAATTGAAGTATTTGTATGGTACGTAGAAAAGAGGGGGGGGGGGGGGAAGACAAGGGATAAACCTGATAACTTACGTCGAAAGCCCTTCTAAATGTTGCCTGAACAACTGGAATGGATAAGGTAGATGGCGTATTAACGACATTGTAGGTAATCGTGTTCTTTGTCCACTTCACACCGCGAGCGAGGACGTAGCGACGCTTCCGTCTGTCGTTCCCGTCGTTGGTATCCAATTCAAGTTTTTCTTGGCAAGTTGGATTTTCCATCCTTGCGATAGTGTCCGCGTCTATTCGACCTGTAAAAGGTTTAAGCGGTGATGATCGAATCAGGGTAGTTTAACCCAAACCGACGTGCATATCATGATGTGAAGTTCTTCGTAACATGGTGAGTTCGCTCCATTCGCTTCAGTAGTTAGGTCACATGATCCTATTTACCAAATTAACGTAGAGATGGAGACAAAGGCGAGGTTTGATTTTAAAATCATGGGAAGACAAAGGAGATACTGAAGGAGGGTGGGGGTAAGGGGACACAACATTTAATTTTAACTTGAGAAAATGTTATTGCCTCTCTCTCTCTCTCCAGAACGATGACGAATGTAGACGTCAAAACGCAAGTTAGTCATGACGATTTTTTTCACGTTTTATGGGAAATTGCAAAGAAGGGACAATATGACAAAAGTACTTTATATCCGTAATTTGGTAAAGTTGCGGGAGAGGACATTTAGGCTGCACATTTTTCGGTCCTACGCCTTCTTCGGTAGTCACAAACTGGTTTCAACAAATTCAAGTCGCCTATATATATAAAAAAAAAGTCTGTACCGTCTGTGAAAGGTAAAATTCGAACTACAATAATTTATCGGAATTGTAATACTATCTCCGACTAAATTCATTGACTGATCAATCTTCATCAATTTCATTTGGTACATCGCCACCACCACGACAAGGTGTAAGTCAACATGGCCATTGTAGCAATGTCATATAGCTACTCGTCCATTCCGCTCGGTCGCACGACAGATTGACATATTTTGCGGTATAGGCTAAATTTCAGAAATATGAATTGACTCCAGCGTTCTTACCTGACTCAATGAGATCATTGTTCCGTTGAAAGTTTCCCAAAGCGATTTCAACATCTCCCTCGGTTACGTAGTCGTCAAGATAATTGTATTTCTGCAGGTACCTCTGAAATGATAGCAAAGTCGACGTGAAAAATGAAAATTCTGCACTGTGGACACAAATAAGTATTCACATTTAGTGGTACAAGGAACCTCTTTTTATCCTAATTATGGAAGATTTATAAGTTTGCAATGGTAAGATTGGAAAGTATCAAAACAGAGAAAGCAAATCTGACCTAGCTCTCTCGGAATCGAATTCGGACATCTTCTGGTAAGATTGTGGCCCTAATCGGTGTGAGGGTCCGTATGGCAAGCCGTTTTAACATTACCAAAGTAAAATGCATTTCCAATTATGTAGAATAGTAATCCACTTATGTAGAATTGTATTTCACTTAATTGAAATACAATTCCACTTAAGTGAATTGCAATTTCACTTAATTGAAATACAATTCCACTTAAGTGAAAATGTTACTTGTGTATAATTTCATTTTACGTTTAAGTGGGATGTGATTGGTTGGTTTTCCTCTCCTAATTGGCCTAACACGACCAAGCCCTGTCCTCGTGCATACTGAATATTTATATATGATGCAGGTGGCAGCTATTATAGTTCGGCACCAGGTGTCTAGAGACGGTTTCGTATAGAACTGACTTCTTCGAAATAGTAATTACCGAGGAACGCTCCTTTTTATACCACTGATGGTATAAAACTATGACACCAATCTCCAATGTTGGGCTGCATATACTGGTCACTTCCCTTTTGGTTATTACGAACACAACATTTTATACCGTATCTTATGGGTTGAAAGTACTAGCCGCATTCTAGCCTAGAGAGTTGTGTTTCGACAGATACGGTTACTAGTGAACGTAACTAGGTTATTTCTACATTACAGTTTATACTTTGTAGGCTACCACATAAAAAGTCGTACTGTGTTCATTCAAGATCTACATGAACAAGGTTTCTCTATGAGCCTATGAGGCTTCCCTAACCTTTATTAAACTAAACAAATTGAGCTTTCATAAGAGCAGGAGAGTATAGAAGGGAGAATTAAAGAAGGAAATAATTAGAGATAGGAGAACGGAAAGTAATTGTTTATAGAGCATGAGTTATCAATAGGTGGAGCCAGTAAAACTACTGATTTGAGGTAATAAGGTGCGTGGAAAGCATAATACAATATATTTTCAGACAGGGTACAATCCCCACCTCTCACTGGAAAAGCTCTGTGAGTTCTCCCATATCGAGTCATCCCATTTAAGAAACGCATCCTTATTTTGCTGTCTCTGACTCATAGAGTATTTTTAGCCATCTCTTCGTCCAAAACGTTCTGTTGTCTTTTTGTTAGCATGCTAAATGACTGTTTTAATGACAGATATGACCCCGGAAATGGTAACGTTAATGCTTGTGGCCTACCACGGTTCAGGTATTGTACTTTTGGGTTCCACGAAAACCGTCGATTTCTCTTGTCATCAATATAATTCTGCGCCCCTCGCTAACATTGTGTTTGATGTGAGAGCCAAGTTCATACTAACAAACCGCACTCAATCGTCTGTAACAAACTAACATGGTTTTCGATTAAAAACAAAACAATTTGGTAATTCCAGGAATATCCACGACAGTGTATTTTCATTTGAAATTTGTGACTTTTACACGGGACGTCAAATGAATTAACTAATTTATTGTTCAGTTTATGACGATTATTTTTTACTGCCAACACCTTTCAACCACTTGCGTGTCCAGGATTTTTCAGTAGGGGGGGGCTGAATGTCTTGCCAAAATTTCTCATCGCCGTCCTGGGGAAGGGGGTATGAATTTGTTTGTTCATTTAAGGAGGCAAAATATCAAATTTTGAATTAATTAAGTTTGTATTGAAGAATCTTCAGTTAAAATTATGCAGTTATATATACACACACACACATATGCATACGGAAAATTTTGGGGCCACACCAACAAGTCTGGCTTAAGCGTCTGCTGAATTCGGGCAGAGAATTTGCCGGAATTTGGGCTGATTCTCTGCCTGAATTATGGGTCTTCAAAACATTTGGCACAGTGAATGCAGACTGTCAGGGGGAGCGGTCTAAGGGGTGGGATGTCCCGATTTTTTGTTTATTTAAGGTGGCGTGATATCTTTGAACTAATTATATGTTTAGGAAATATCATTATTTACTAAATGTTTCTTTATGATTTCCTATGTTGTTTACCCGAAATATTCAATTTTAGTAAACAATTTAGACTGACAGTAAAGACTACAATGTCCACGACATATTGATAAGTTGTAAACATTACGATCAAACAGACTATACTTCTATATGACTACATTTCGGACAAAATAACCGATCTTCCTGCAATTATTTAGCAAAACATTAGTAACAATGAAATTCGGGTAAACCCCTTCCCCTTCCCCTCCCCTGCAAAAGTATCCAGGCGATCAGCCGCACCTCCTCTTAGGGCGGATATCCTACCTAGGTACGCGACTGTCCTCAGAACCTTAAACAACAAATTTCAAGCGTTGTGCTGAAATCACCGCATCAAGTGTTGGAGTGTCTTTTCCTTTCTCCTTATTCAATTTATCTCCCCCCCCCCCTCCCCCTGGATACGTCACTGCTTTCAACCGTAACACGTGGGTGGTTCTATGGAAGTAGGCCTATATTCCGTATATCTACTATAATTCCTATGTTCTAGTTGTGAGGATAGGTATACTCTATTAGTTTACAAGATTCCTTTTATCAAAGCCTCGGTTACACAAAAGTTCGTCGGTTATTCGAATCTCACGTTGAATTCACAATAACAATTTTATATACGTTTACACCAGGGAGTTTTTATTTTTATAGAGTCCATTGTTGCACATCGAAGAGCCAAATGACGTCAACGTGGTAATATATTGCCTCTGTGCATTATTAGGTGGCAGCGTTGCTGAACAGAGACTATTTTTAGCGGCCTGCATGGTATTTAGAAACTTATCTGTCATTTGTTTTGATACTTAGCGTCATTCTACGTTGACATGCAGTTAGTTACTTGTTCGTTCATGATGTGGCCATTCCATGATCCATTAGCTTTTGGTCGTTATTTTCTAGAGAGACCAATGTGAAAGTACCAAGGAAAACGCTTTTTTATTCAACAACTTGCTTGGCATAGGACAAATAGGTTAAAAGCTAAAAGTTAAAGTCACAAACAGAAGGATACTGCATGCAGCCTGGGAGCGTTCTTTGTCATCCACGTTGTCACCGCACAGCGATGGTCATAAATCAAAGGATATGTTTTAATGACCCAACATTTTGCGTTACGGACTCAGGTCTAGATGGGAAAGGTTTAAGAGCAAGGCGTTGCGGCATGTCCGACATTCTCTGTAATTCAAACGTTGCTTTCAGCAGTCATAACTTCTGAGTCACGTTGCCTATTCTGAACAGGATTTCATATGCAGAATTTCATAACTAAAGCAATATAGTTATTAGCATTTTTTGGGGGGAGGGGGGTTGTGCGGTCGGAAATTGAAATGTAGAAAGCACTGGCTTATTCAGATAATTCAGAGGCGAGTGACCAGTGTCAAGTGGAAGTTTAAGGGAGCACCCACTCCCATTTGAGAACATTTTGACCGTATAGGCTATACTTTACATGCAAATATGATGCTATATTTTGCCAATATTTTGAAGCTGCCTATAAAGTTACTCGTATTTTGGGGAAGTTGGGAAAGATACTATATTCCACCACGTTTTCGTCAGGGGACTTCCCACTAACCCTTCCCGCCCCCGTGATCTGCGTCTATACAAATATCGATCACTATTTTCCCGTTGTAATAATTTATACTATTACCAAATCAATGGATTAAAGGTATCATACTCCTAAATATTTGAACCTAGTTTCGCTTTGCAGCTTTCCGACGTTTACTGTATACGCTACAATACAAGTGGTCTATATATTGCAACATATTAAACAGAGCGATTTCAATTGAAAAGAAGGAACGCATTATATATGCCCTATCGTCACCAAACTGAGAAGGTGACATAGCCTATAGCAATGCGAAGTAAAAAAAACAATGCGCAAATTCCCAAGACGATTAAACACAAATAATAACATTATAGGCTACTTTTCTATTTAAAAAAAACATGATGCCAAATGAATTGGAAAATCTTCCGGATTTGTGATACTAATTTGAATATTTATATATTATAATATTATAATATATTTATACTTACAACGGCGATCGATGAGTCACTATTAACCGGTGCCGATCTTACGGACACCGTCGCCGCCAGGGCCATCATAAGCATGGTTTCAAGGGGAAATCTTGGCATCGTTGTTGAAGTTCAGTGTTTTGTTCCCTTTTAGGCTCGGCCGGTAACTTCCAATTCAAAGTCAACTCTATAATTCGTCTGTATCGTCTCTGCTAGCTTCAAGTTCAAGTGTAAACTGACACGTATACCATAGGTGTATTTGGGTCTTATAATAGTCTGCATATACTAACTGTAACTAATCAGAAAAGCATGAAAAACAGGACAATAGCGTTATTGATGTAGAATTGATTAGCTGGAACATGACACATAATAGTTTATAGGCTATACCAAGTACTTCGAAGAGATACAAAGGAAGCTCTCTTTGCATTGTTTCTTTTTGTGTCTCCATTGTTCGGTAACGTATGTAATTCGTCGGATGGTAGTTAGTTTGGACCCTTAGCTTATTCAACGCAAACACGTTGAACAGAGAGGGACACAGTGGCAGTCAAACAGTACTTTGTTTGGCTTGGGGGACGGGAGGTTGTTGTGGTTATTTTTGGAAACCGTACTTTCAAGTCGGCAAAACCGTATTTCAAGTTTGTTTTTTAACAGAGATTCAAACATTTTCCGGTGAATCTTTAAAGGAATGTT
Organism: Orphnurgus asper; assembly: GCA_027574785.1. NCBI lineage: Eukaryota > Metazoa > Echinodermata > Holothuroidea > Elasipodida > Deimatidae > Orphnurgus > Orphnurgus asper. The sequence continues at coordinate 3,789 of JAODAG010313362.1, read as the reverse complement.
CTCGGAATTTTTCTTTCAATTCCAAACTAATCCCTCTAATTTCATATACTATGATTGTCATTAATTAGTAACAGCAAAGCCACATTGTCATTTCCATCTGAAACCCCGCGGGTTAATTGTGTTTACTTTATTTCCCCCTTAATATTTTACTTTATAATGTGTACTAAGGCGAACGGAGGAAACCACGAACCACGTTTTGTAATTATTTAATTCAGACTCGGTGTTCTAGTATGCAAATACCCAGTTTCTGACAGGAAAAACAATTAGCGGCATATATGACCTTACAATTCAAAAGAACTCAAACACGGAGCTAACAAGAATATACGATAGAAAGGGAAAACGAGGTGAAATGTCAAACGCCGGTCCTTTCCCTTTCCAATCAACTTGTACGGTACCTCCTTGTGATGGGATGGTGGGGGATTCAGAGACGGGTATGCTTCTTAGTTGATGGAAACTTCAACTTCAAGGTACCCCGAACATGAAAGTGCACGTACGTCCGAGCGAATAATTGTGGTTTCTGAGCTATGCCACTTAACATCATTTACTCCTAAGTTTGTAGTATATACCGGTAGTTAAAGTTGAAGTAACTTATATACTTTGGTAGTGTTATCATTTGTCAATCGTGATATCATTCTACTAGAACTTTCAAGGGAACTGATACGTACATATATTTTACCCGAGTGGAGAATTTTAACATAATTTAAATTGAGAGTGAATTTCAACTAGTGAACTGGAAACTGGAGTATATGATCTATTCCTTATCTGGTCTACTGAGCGACAGCGACACTATATACTAACGGACACCGGAGTTGTATCCAACGTACACAGGGTATAACGTGACCTAAACGTGACCTAACCTACCTGCTCATGCAAGTACAATAGACACCGTACCATCAGGCTTCAATTTGTAAATCCGATGACCGCAGGCTGTCTTCCGTAGTTGTTCGATGATGAAGTGAGGGGAATGAAAAGATGTTCAACCAAATTCTACTAGGTTTTTCCGCCTTATGTCTATTTTCTAGTTGGCCGATATAGTAACTTGAATACTACATAAATGCTTGTAATGTGTCCCACGTCAGACTTGCGGTAAATTACCCATATGGGAAGTTAAATTTTCTCATATGGGAAATATCCCATAGGCAATGGGAAGTTTCATTTTCACACGTGAAATAATTCCCATAAGGGAAGTTAAATTTTCCCTTTTGGAAATTCCAATATTCCCAAATACCCACATATTTCTCACAACCATAATTTCCTATTGGAAATATGTGGATTTTTTACAAGGGATACCTGGAACAAACATCATGTGGTAACAAGCTATCTGGACGTTTTCTTAGTTATACGATCCTTAGTCAAACGATTTTGGTTTTTCATTTCGGAGAGTACGGTAGGTTATTTGGTTTTCGGAATTCTACACTATCTTCGCAATATACTGACTATGCCCGACCATTGCACTTTTCCATATAATAATAGTATTCGGTGAAACGTCTACTGACGTCACTCAGGGAATTGTCCTATTGTTAAAGGAAAACTGTGACAGATTACCGACGTCCATCAGTCGTTTTCACGGGTAGTAACATTGCCATGTATTTGATGGTACGAGCTAAACCACAAATCCCTGGTAAAAGTAAGATAGGACCGCTGAGCAAAATTTATGTGAAAGTGTGAGAGAGAGAGAAAGAGAGAGAGAGAGAGCTGATGAGCAGGTTTTTGAAGAAAAAAAATTGAAATGGCACCGTAGTATAAACGCTTTCGCTATAATTAAAGCACCCGTGAGAACCTTACTCGGCATGGGGTCCAAAGGCCCCCGATGGGACGAAGTGCCGGTGGGTGCAGAGGACGAAGCCCTCTGAAGCCCCGCAATTTGGAGAGTCTTAATTGATATACGGTGTGCTATAATTTAAAATGTTATAACTTTGCTTTAAAAGTCAGGTATCTGGAAATTAGTTAGATAGACAATGATCTCAATATCTTAACAGTCATATCGAAATTTGTCAGGGGCTGGGCCCGTTGGTCACCGCGATGGTTCCGTGGCATATGGACAGTAAGTTATGTAGTTGGCCGATCAATTTTAATCGAGGCAAGTGATAACAAAACATGAAAAACAGGAATTTACAGAGAGGCTGCAAAAGGCCACAGTATACTGTGAACAAAATATTAAGAACATTATAGACAATATGATATATAATTCATTTTTTACGTTGCTCAATGTTGACAATGGTAACCGAGTTTTCCTTTTTTCATAATTTTTGTTTATAAATTTGAGTCACATTTATGTTTCACGTTTAACGGGAATTTAATACCGTATTCTTGTGGAGAATTCAAACCCTCAATTATGATTAAGACTGAGTAAAAAAAAGTTTATTTGTTTTCATCGATTGGGGGAAACCTCACTGAATTGATTCCATTCTTAGGTCACGAAACAAAGGGACTGGTGACAGGAGAGACCGAAGAACAAACTGCACTATTCTGGGAAGTCAGTTTTTGTTTGTGCCCTATTTTTGTGTGGTTTACGAGACCTTGCGCTTTGGAAGTAAAGGATCGCAGTGAGGTGTCTCATTGTCTTGCATTTATATTAGATTTGCCAAGTGAATAGCTGGCCAAATCTTATAATGCCGCTTTAAAAGGAGATCAGGGACTAAACTATAACAAGGTAGGCAAGCGCATCGGAGCAGCGAATTTGGCAAAAGAGGTGCGTGTGTGGATAGCCTATAAAAGGGTACCACATCGACTTTCTAAAGTAGTATAAACTTCCAGGAAACATAAGGTTGTGTATCTAAGTTAAATTTAAAGTCAGCAAACTTTTCACGATAGGTCTTGTTTAGCCAGAATAATGTTCTTCCGTACATCGTCGCCAAACAAAACACTTCATAATCAAGTTGGTATTTACTATACACTCTGACTTAAATAATCATAAATTACAATTAAATTACATAATTGTCGCGATGCACTACAAATGGGGTCAGAAACATAAAAACTGGGATCGATAAAACCTACCCCAGTTAATTAATTTTAAGCTATTTTACAGTTCCTGAGCTACCGGTATGTCAAGCAAGTTGCTGTGGTTTCCTTGGTAATTAAAATGGGTTATAAACTGTCTCTCTAGAGGGTCAATGGATTTACCAAATGCTAGTGGATCAGTCACATCATGACTTTTTGTTAACATGCCAGGTGTTTATTCCTTTAAATTAGTCGCACTGAGAGTTGTGTGCAACTGAAATACAATACGACGCCGTGTTGGTTTGGTTGTAGGCCTAATTGCACTAATCAAGGAAACTGTACTGTCTGAATAGGCAAGATGTTTTCACCAATCATCCTTAATTCGAGTAGTAAACAACCGTTTTCTAAATTACATAATTCGTCACAAATTCGTCACATAATTCGTCACATAATCACATAATTCGTCACAAGTGATACAGTGTTCCCAAAAGTATGCCACAAAATGCAATCATTGTCCCTCTGGAAAAACAGAGTACACATAAATACAATAGTACCTGCAGGACAAACAATTGTTTAATACTTTCATTGCTTTATGCAGGGTCGTTCTGAACCATTTACAAAACAATACTGTTTGTTTCTAGTCTTTGGAGTTCCAGAGAGAGGAAACGGCATAGTTCCCCATTTCCCCCTGCGTACGCCCAAACTCAAGTTACTTATGATTTGCTGTGTTTTGGGTGTGTCTCCTAGCACACACACTATGGAGTATTCAACATGGTATAAGATACAGGAACATAGTATGACTAACCCCTCATAAAAGTTCACAACCCAATATATAGCCTATATATTTAT
>JAODAG010313340.1:0-12391 GCA_027574785.1 Orphnurgus asper | reverse complement strand
CTCTATCTATTATTCTATCGTTTGACAAGTAAAGAACAGGATACTCATATTCCTGCGGAAGAACGAATACACGGTTCTGACTGCGCTATCTGATTTCGTGTTCTGTTTCAGATATACGTGCTTCTCGCTACCCCGGTATAAGTTTCATATCCAGTATGCCCCGATAGAAAGAAGACGAAACAGACCACTTCACTTTGACCATATCCAGAGAAACGGAAATATACGTATGACTTACTTCACCAGTCATGATACCCATGCCAACCACATCCACCATTTAACTTATCTGCAATTGCTTATGACATAGTGACGCTATTTATATGATATGCAATTGCTTATGAGTAAGTGACACCTTATACTTATCGTATCTGCATTTACGTAAGATATAGTGACACAATTGTATTTTATCTGCAATGTCTTATGATGTATACTAACTGACAACTTTTGAATTACCTGCCATTGCTTATGATGTATAGCGATATCCTTTATCTTATCTGCATTTACTTATGACATAATGACATTATTTATATGATATGCAATTGCTTATGAGTAAAGTGACACCTTATATCGTATCTATATACATTTACTTATGATATAGTGACACAATTTTATCGTATCTGCAATGTATTATGATGTATACTGACTGACACCTTTTGAATTACCTGAACAATCCACGTCGAGTACGTCCGGTAACTCAGTTCGGAATAATCTAGAACTTATATTTGATATCACTTATTAGAAAGTCATGGTCGTGAAGAAAAATAGGGGGGACGTTCGCTCACTCTTACTAGGTTAGTAGCCATTTTAGTAGCCATGTTAAATACGGTGCGTGGTGATCGTTCGGAATAGCTCTAAACTATGGTCTCCGAGAATACGAAGAATAAATGCCATAGAGCTTCAGACCTGTACCATGAAATGCAAACGCAACATCTGTGACACGTAACGATTGAGCGCATTATAGTAGACGAAATGTGATAAGCAGCCTATTTTGCAAAGGGTAGATACAAGGGAAGAGGTACTTATTCAATTCAAGAATGAAAATAACTTAGGCACAATTTCAAATAAATAAAGCCGTGCCTTAGCTGTACCCAACATTTCACATAACATACGGTACTGGGAAACAGCCCGGTGAACAATCCACGTCATGCTAGAGCAGAGCACTCATGTCCGGTAACTCAGTTCATGATAGCCTAGAACATTATGATTTATTATATTTCAAGGATATCACTTATAAGAATCTCGTTCGCCAAGAGCTAGGAACTGTTACCGTTGTGTAGGCCGACCATGAAAACCCACGGTCGCGGAGACGAAATAGGAGGGATGACATCTACGGCCCTCTATGGGGACACAATCGCTCACGTTCGCCCACTCAAGGTGTGCATGGCGAGTATCATTACGTCCGGCGTCATGTTAAATACGGGACATGATCGCTAGGCATAGTTCTAAACTTCGCAGGTCTCCGACTTCGTGGTACAGTCCTACTAGAGAGACCGTTAACCGCTTTAAATGTTTACAAATTACTTCTATAATATTATATGTACAATACCTGATACAGAGTCTGATCTTTTATGCATTGTCTGATGATGTCAACCAATGCGCCATTGTCTTCATATAAACATAATTGTCTCTCCATTGTAGGACTCAAATCTTCGAGCGTACGTGATGCGCTGCTAACCACTCAATGACGAGAGTATAGTCAGCCGTACCGTACATTCAGCAGCACTTTCCGCACATAATGCATTACTACAAATTGAACTTAGCGTTCGTTCACACGTGTACGCGTTGCACAAAAGCTACGGTGTCTTATAACGATCAAATACATTGTATAGACATGTGTACGGAAGATCATAACGGGCAATGAAGATGAAATATGGACTGAGAGCAGTATTATTATAATAGGAAGTTAATTAAGTCTATTTTGCACTGTCACATAAACAATGTACGACAGGGCAGTTAGCAATAACTAAGTAAATGTGTGTGTGGTGGGTAGACGGTAGCACTGAATAATTCCAAATTTTCTAAAATCTATTTTCTAAAATGAGCGGCTGCAGCGGCTCACTTGACTCTAGTCACTCGATGCTGGGAGCAGTGGCAGCCCGAGTCCCTGCTGGGAGGCAGACTCCGACCTGTGTTCATACCAAACAGTATGTACATCGGAAACGGGCCACGGCCGCCGATGATACTCAATGACCTGTTGAATATGATAATGCCACGGAGTTTGACTGTTTCTGACCTTTGGGCATGTGTAGTTAATATACGATTTTACATGAACGCTAACCCTTACATTACGATCAGCCTTTTGAAAGTGCGTGAGTGCTACAGTAAACTCCCTATGCATGCAGTCTCCATAGCAGCGTGAGCGAGTCACAATGCCTTTTAAGGGTTACTACTCCCGCCAATACTAGGTACGATATCGTACCGCTTATAGGTCGGAAGCAGCAGAATGAAATTATGACCATGCGTATGTACTTAATAAGAGTATTATCTAGCCGGATCATGGAAGTAAACCTCAATTTGCAGTGTATGACAAGTTTATTGATATGCATGGTGTAGGCTAAAAGGTCTATTTTAGGGACTGTATTGCACATTAGTACGTACGGTATGTGGTTTGCACTATTTAGGCTGTGATCAAGCATACGGTACAGTGTATCCACCTTCCCGGCGATTTAGCTAAAATCATATGGAGCATGTGTGGTGCCAAGGGGCGTCCCGCACTAGTTATATAATGATGTGCAATGTCCTCCAACAGAGCCATGACGTGCTACACAATAGGTGGCACTTCACTCGCCAAATTATCTTTTGCCCTAATTAGTAATCAGAATCGAAATCAGTTGGCTTTTGTGGCATATGCTGCCGTTGTTTGGTATAGATCCCAAGTTCTTTCTTGGGAGAGGTTTCTTAAAAACAAATGCACAATTAATTAAGCATGTGATCTACTGAAGGTAGTAGATGAAAGCCCTTAGCACTTCGCAATAAAGCCTTAGGATGAAACTTCAATATAGGTAAATTATGCCATGAATCACAAAACAAACGTGGCATGCCTACAGTAATTTACCTGTTAAAATTAAAATAAAATTTTTGCACGGAATATAGTAAATACTTTTAAGAATGTGCATAGTGTACTACGAGTTGTCAGAATATGTGGGTGAACAGTCATAGGCATATGCCCTTCAGTGAAGGTATGGCAATTCTGGTATAATCCAGTAAAACAGAAACAGTACTGGAGACTAGATATGTTATATATGGAGTACCATCACTTGTAGGCTATATATAAAAAATGTTCATTTGTAACAATTATTAAGCCTATGCTATTACTCATGTAAGTAGTAAATATATTAAATTAAAATAAAAGGCATTGATGAACGTAATATATCATTAAAGAATAATTATTATTAAGCCAAATCAGTAATAACCTTTTTTGACCGGTTTTATTACGTTTAGCAATTTCCATGAGAATCCTATAAAACTTGTATATTGTGATATTGACCAACATTAACCAACTTTGTTTTTAGTTTATGCAATTTTCACAATCTGACCTATGAAGACCCTTTCATGATTTTCAACCTAAAAATCATCGATGTATTATTGTACCCGATGATTATGACCAATTCTGGTCATGTTTGAATGTTGATTTGACAACAAATTACCTTGCTGACCGTTCTCATCAAACCATGAGTATTTTATGTAACGTGTGATTCAGACCAACAATGTTAAAATTTGACTGTAGTTTATGCAATCTTGCGGAATTGACATATGCTGAAGTTTGACCTCAATGTCAAGAAAAGTTTTCGTACCCGATGACTGACCAATATTTGTCAATTTTGATTGTGGTTGAAGCAATTTTCTGGATTTCACATTTGCTGACCTTTAACCTGAAAATTGCGTACCTGATGGTTCTGAACAACAAATCATGAACAAATCATGAATAACTTTTGTACCTGATAATTCTAACCAACATTTATCAAATTTGATTGTGGTTTAACCAATTTTTCGGATTTGACTTTGCTGACATTTCACCTCAAAGTCATGAATAAGTGGTAGTAATGAATTTTTCATAATTAACCTCTGAATCCATTAAAGATGACGTTTGACTTTATCCTGACCAGCAGCCAATGATCAGTTTCAATTATTCTCTGGGAGTCGGAGATTTCTATGAATTCCATGCTTTCAAAGAGCTTCAAAAGTCTTTCAAAGAGCAGTGCCATCGAACACGACCTATTCATGCATGTAGCGTGCATCAGCGTCAGTGAACGACGCCTTTGTTACTACTACTGGATGGAATAAATGTATACGGATTGGGGCTAAATGTTATGGACACAGAGCAACTCAGCTGACCTGGCTAACGTATGGTGCTTAAATAAGAGAAAATCTCAAGATACTAGTTGAGAATAATGATAGACGTGCAACAGATGCAAACCTGTGAAAATTATCATATGGATTAGTTTTGTGGTATTGCGATGGTGGTGAGATCATGGGAGCATGATGCCCTCACTTCTTACGATAAGTTCCAGCAAAACTATGACTGGGCAGACCATTTTAGAAGGAAGTCACTACAATACTAGCAGGGGTAGTTTCATATTCCTATTCCTTTGTTTATATTGAACATCATTTGTGTCTAACGTTAGTTCGAGTTCCCGTCGAACAAGCAATTCCCATCCATTTGCTTTAGTGTTAGCCTATATTGTTCCAATATGCAATTCGAACAGAAATCTCAATCGAGCCTGAAAAAGTTTACAAATAGGTACTATGTTCTGACAATAATTTCTCAATAACTTAATATCAGTAAACTAGCTCGGTTAGGAAAGCCATCTGCTGATTAGACAACCACCGTATATGTATTTCTAGAGCGCCGAGCATTATAATAGCACGCGTTCTTTGGAATCTATAATTTCAACACAACTTGGTTCGTTGGTATTATTCAATGAAACAGTTCCGGTTTGGTTTTGGTCCGCGTGCCTGCAGAATGGGTATGTATACCTGACACGCCTTCCTCACTGTCCTGGGGATAGTAAACATCTACTACAACATGTACACGGTTGTAATGAGCATAACTCACTGACTGGATTCCTCATTCATTCATTACAGTGACACTATACCGAAATATTCCATGGGTTTTCATTATAAAATAGGAAAGAATTTGAACATCAGCATTTCTCTACGAGCTTGTTTAGTGAATGTGTCCATTCGGGAGGATATTTATGAATAACGGGAATACAGAGGATAGGTTAGCCTAAACACTATATTGTAATGCTAACTAGTGTTAGCTGACTACATATGCTACTTTCGAAATATACTCATGTGTAGATATTACACAAGGATACAAATGTATTTCATGCGAGCAGTAACCAATTTTCGTGGACGATCCCAAAGGGTATGGCATAGCTCAACTTATCTAGACTTTGTGTTCTCCGTGCACTCATAGTCTATAATATGCAATTAAATGTTTCGATACCTGCAACAAATAAAAAATCTAATTAATTAATATTGGATATAATTGTTAAATAATAGTTATATATATTAATTTTGAAGCATCACATTGGTGCACATTAGGTGATCAATTTAAAGGAACAACATTTAAACAGTCACACGGTATGTTACTTGACAAATGCACACAAGGCTGAATCTGTTTCTAGATATGCTGGAAATTATTGTCCTAAACAAAAAATACTAATATGAACATGTCATCTGATCGTGTAGGCTCCCGTCTTCAATTTGTATAAAGGAACCAACTTAACTGAACATTCAAACTACTGGCAAAACAATTAACACGTATTCATTACAAAAAAAATGAAAATAAATGGTATTGGTTTGTGAGGAAAACCTGGAACGAGAGGGAGATGTTGTGCTAGTGAATACCGAACTACGTCTGTTTGTTTTGTTTTATGTCCTTTATTTGTGTTTTCCGCAGTAACAACGTTTATTGTGGAAGGAAGTCCTCTTGTAAGCATTTAACTAAACTAGGTAGAATACTACCATATAAAGGAGAACAAAGATTTAATAATTATACAGGCTACATATGCCAAAATGAGCATCATAAAGTAGAATTTGTTACCGAATGGAATCTCAAAATTTGCAGTAGTTCTTTACTTTACACCTAACCAAGCAATACATACAGTCTGGCTGTCCTGACTAATAACTTGGTAAATGATTAAGAGCTGTTGTGGCCAAGGACGGCTCGGTTTGTTTGATATCCAGTGGATTCTACGGTCATTCTGGACCATTTCCAGAGTAAACTGTTTGTTTTTAATATTTTTATTTTCCCTTGCCACCCCCTGAGATGCAAAATAACCGGCCATAGCCTTGACCTTCTCTCCGTCGATTTTTTTTGTCTTCAATTATTTAACACTGCTTATAGGCTACATTTGCTTTTCGTACGTACCTCCCTAAAACTCAATGTTGCATAATTGATATAATGTGTGTAATTTATGTCAGTGTCATTTAGCTATGTAACGCACTTGGGTATGTGTGTGTGTGTGATTTTGTGACTAATATTACGCATATTCCGTACATTTGATCCAAATAGGGCTGAGAATTGGATTATTTTAATTATTGTTTGGTTGTAGAGTGTCACATGACCTAAGTTGAGTACCGTCTAGTCGATTGTAGATGATTTGTTCTGAGTAGGAATGGTATGATGTTAACTCAAATATCTGTTACGTAATGGTTCTATACGGACTATGTGATAGGTTACATGATATGTTAGTTGTTTCATCAGGCTGTATAAAAGGTATTGGCACGTGCAATAGTCGTGGCATCTATATCCGTGTAGTGCATCCTTGTGGAAGGCGCAAGCTCCTCTCATAGTCTCGAAAGCTACAGATCGTTTAGGAATTGTTTAGGAATTCAATTCAAATCAATCACAATAGACGAGCATCAAACGATCCTCTTCTAATTCAACAAGTTCTCGTGAGCTTCGGATTCACAACTTCAATCTGTCAGGGGAACACTTCCAATGTAGTAACGTATCGGATCCAGTGGCACGAGGTTCGTGCACGAATTATAAAACACGCCACAATTTCGCACTTGTACGATTTTGCAATTTGCACACTTGACAACAGCAACAATGAATTAATTAGATCACTCTAGTGATAAGACTGATATACTTTTATTTAATTATTTAGGCCTATATGACGTTAAAATGGCTGGTTGGTAATTTGTATAGTGGCAGGTGAATTTGCTAATACAAAATGCTATACCTTGAAAAGAATAAGTTTGAAAAATAAGGAAAAATTCGACACGGGAACAATACAGCGAAACAAACATTTTTAGCAAGTGTATTATGTATATATAATTCTTAAGAAATAACATTGGCAAGGAATGTCATTTCAAGGACCAAATCACGAAAGATAAGGTTTGTGCTCCCTTCTACTAAAGTATGAAACAAAATAGAAATTCTTCATCCGAGTGTTCCAATACAAATACTGATTAACAACGCTTGGCGTAAAAAAATAAAAAATGAAAATCTGCCAACATAGTGATTCCGTGTAATTTAAAATCCAACATGTATTTTTCTCAATTCTTAGATAAAGATAACATGGCGTTCCATGGTAATTTCATTCTGTGTGCAGCACAGTTTCTCTAAAGGTACGCACCACAAGTAATTGCTCCATTGACTTACACACTAATTTTGTTATTTCATGTGACCGCCACAGACATTTAGGAGGAGACAGCAACTAATATGGCTCCTCTCTTATGAAAGCTGACATATTGGACAGTCATGGAGCCTACAAATTTCCATATGAGGACTGTTTAAATTTTGAGGTTGGAGAGGAAAAATTTACGACAGTACACCCAACCCCTAAGAACTGCTTCGGACGATCAATTCCTACATATCTGCCACGAATTACTAAAAGTGTTTAAATCGTCGGTCTTAAATCCTCCCAATTTTCACACCATCCGTACTTTAATTTATACATCCAATCATCAAAAGACATGATGATCTCTGCTAACATACCATAGAATTCACTTCAAAATTTTCACTGGGCACTTTTTCCGACAATGGTGAACTTTGGGGGGGGGCGGAGGAACATTATTAATCTAATAGAGGTGTATACCCCTAAACGCGTGAGTTGTCTTATTGTTCTTTACAGCATATAGGCTGGTTTTGAACAAGAAGAAAAACACCCACCCAAGCAACGGCAGCATAGGCCTATACCACGGCACTAATTTGAGTGCCAAACCCACAAGCTTCTCAGCTACAATCCTATATCAAATCAGACTGTTAAGACAGTATACGTTCAGCTTTAATGCTGTTTGGATTGTTACTCAATCTTTTGCCTGGGCTAGTATAATAAATCTACTATTACTGTATCGCGACATGGGTGTAACATTTCACCTATTCCAATGTGTCACGTTCATGTTTTGACCTTTGTATACTATTTATGTAGGGTCTTGTATTGGCTTAGTCATGAGTATACACAATAATTGTTTTGTTTTTGTTTGTTGTGACGAATGTGATATGCGGACTGAAGTCAGGTGCTACTATAATGCTGGGAAATATATAGAAGTTTGAGTTCGTGTGTTAATTAATTAAGTCCAGTAAGACGAGTGACTAGAGGGTTGGTGATTAAGAGAAACGGAGTGAAACCTGAACCTAGCTGCATCTAGAGCCAGTGAGTGAAGGGACTCATGATTTGTAATGAATTGCCGTTTTTCTTTTCAAGATTTCTTTGAAGCAAATATGAAAGTGATGTCCTCTAACAGGATATTATTATAGGGCGAGCAAACACAACATGTTACTGTGGATTCATCTAATCTATTCACCAACGTGGACTCAAGACGAAAGGTGAACTTACAGTCAATAACACATGCACCTATAGAGAGATGTCATAATACATTAGTGTTATAAATAATATCGAGTTGAATGGAATGCAGTAATTAATTTAAATCTTAATAAAATGTGTAGAAAAGGGATATATAACACAAAAGTATATACAACTTAACAAAAGTTAATCATTAGTAACCTGTGTGCTTTTTCGAAGATTGTTCTCGGCGGCATTTTGGCCCAAGATCGCGTGTAGTTCTGTGGTGTTAAGGACGGCCTACACTGGATCAATAGTTGGGCAATCCTCCAACAGAGCCATGAGTTACACATTACGTGGCACTACACTAGCCCAATGATTTGTTGGTCTTAACAATCCGGTTGAAATATGATCGGGGATGGGCAGCTTGTCAGTTTAGCACTTGCCGTGGCATTTGTTCTAGTTCTGGGTGTGTTTTCTCATTCGACTGTGGCGGTAACATGAATAACCAAACTAACTCAATGGAGCAAGTAATTGTAGTGCGTATCCATGTATATATTAGCGCGCCGAACGTTTTAAGAAAACTAGCCCACGAAAGAACTTGCGATGCATTATGTTCAGTATGAAATAACTTGCAAGGTTGCCAGTTCTGCATTAGGGGTTTGGGAGACCGCCTTCCCGACATATTTTAAAAGTGACGGTTTCTGCCGCAACGTTATTGCTACATAGTGTAGACACGGTATACCAGCTCAATAGCAACAAATCCCTCCCAGCAGATTAACGTTATAATGTGACCAATGAACTGGAAGACGACAAGTATTGTTCATAGGCTAATAGTGTGGCTATGTGGGTTATATACCAGCTGCAGTGCTGGGGGGAGTTTACAATAATGTGTGTAATTTATGTCAGTGTCCATAGTGTTATACCATAGAATTCACTTCAAAAATTTCCGACAATGGTGAACTTTTGGGGGCGGAGGAAACATTATTAATCTAATAGAGGTGTATACCCCTAAATGTATGAGTTGTCTTATTGTTCTTTACAGCATATAGGCTGGTTTTGCACAAGAAGAAAAACACCCACCCAAGCAACGGCAGCATAGGCCTATACCACGGCACTAATTTGAGTGCCAAACCGACAAGCTTCTCAGCTACAATCATATATCAAATCAGACTGTTAAGACAGTATACGTTCAGCTTTAATGCTGTTTGGATTGTTACTCAATCTTTTGCCTGGGCTAGTATAATAAATCTACTATTACTGTATCGCGACATGGGTGTAACATTTCACCTATTCCAATGTGTCACGTTCATGTTTTGACCTTTGTATACTATTTATGTAGGGTCTTGTATTGGCTTAGTCATGAGTATACACAATAATTGTTTTGTTTTTGTTTGTTGTGACGAATGTGATATGCGGACTGAAGTCAGGTGCTACTATAATGCTGGGAAATATATAGAAGTTTGAGTTCGTGTGTTAATTAATTAAGTCCAGTAAGACGAGTGACTAGAGGGTTGGTGATTAAGAGAAACGGAGTGAAACCTGAACCTAGCTGCATCTAGAGCCAGTGAGTGAAGGGACTCATGATTTGTAATGAATTGCCGTTTTTCTTTTCAAGATTTCTTTGAAGCAAATATGAAAGTGATGTCCTCTAACAGGATATTATTATAGGGCGAGCAAACACAACATGTTACTGTGGATTCATCTAATCTATTCACCAACGTGGACTCAAGACGAAAGGTGAACTTACAGTCAATAACACATGCACCTATAGAGAGATGTCATAATACATTAGTGTTATAAATAATATCGAGTTGAATGGAATGCAGTAATTAATTTAAATCTTAATAAAATGTGTAGAAAAGGGATATATAACACAAAAGTATATACAACTTAACAAAAGTTAATCATTAGTAACCTGTGTGCTTTTTCGAAGATTGTTCTCGGCGGCATTTTGGCCCAAGATCGCGTGTAGTTCTGTGGTGTTAAGGACGGCCTACACTGGATCAATAGTTGGGCAATCCTCCAACAGAGCCATGAGTTACACATTACGTGGCACTACACTAGCCCAATGATTTGTTGGTCTTAACAATCCGGTTGAAATATGATCGGGGATGGGCAGCTTGTCAGTTTAGCACTTGCCGTGGCATTTGTTCTAGTTCTGGGTGTGTTTTCTCATTCGACTGTGGCGGTAACATGAATAACCAAACTAACTCAATGGAGCAAGTAATTGTAGTGCGTATCCATGTATATATTAGCGCGCCGAACGTTTTAAGAAAACTAGCCCACGAAAGAACTTGCGATGCATTATGTTCAGTATGAAATAACTTGCAAGGTTGCAAGGTTTGGGAGACCGCCTTCCCGACATATTTTAAAAGTGACGGTTTCTGCCGCAACGTTATTGCTACATAGTGTGGACACGGTATACCAGCTCAATAGCAACAAATCCCTTCCAGCAGATTAACGTCATAACGTGACCAATGAACTGGAAGACGACAAGTATTGTTCATAGGCTTATAGTACTACTGCTGACTGACTCGTGTTATGCTTCCACCTCGAAGGGTGCTTCAGCTGGTCATGTGTAAAGACACTTGACGGGATAAGATGAGTCTCCAGAATATGTGGGTACTGTCGAGATGAGATGTGAAAGTATGAATATTTGAGTGCCAGGACGGACGGTTTTAGGTGTGGGGGAGAGCCGGAGAAAGACCCACGGACTCGAACCCGTGAACATACAAATGCATTGGTTCACAGCCACGGCGAATGCCACAAGGCTACCCGAAGCCCTTAGGCTTATAGTGTGGCTATGTGGGTTATATACCAGCTGCAGTGCTGGGGGGAGTTTACAATACTGAGGTATAACGCCGGCTGCATGTTTAGATTCTTATTCCGCCGGGTTCTTTCTCCGCTGGTCTATATATACGCCTATATATATACATTCAGATCGACGTGTGATTCCGGGCTGGGGAACTGGGATCGGGTTTGGCGCGGACGTGTTCGTGCATCAACGCTAACCGAGATCTCGACATATGTTGTCAAATGGACGATTTGCGGGTAGGCTACCGGTATTAAAACAAAACGGCTATCAATGAAACACGTATTACGGAGCAATTATGTATATATTGTATAGCTGAATGTATATCATTGATATTGCAAGTAAACGCTTTAACTATATATCATTCTGTGCAATATCAAGTTATATGAATAATCTTTATGTGTAATTACACACGCGTGCCGAACAGATTCACTGCATATGAACGCACTGTAATATTGTATAATAGTGTGTATATATATGCCGGTATGTTATAACACTCGTTAACACATGTTAAAAATTTGTGCTTAGGGATATGCCACCATGTGTTAAATGTTTGATTGCTTGCTCTTTCCTGAAACGACTGAACAATTGAGTCAAAGTAAATACAGCGAGAACGCTAAGCAGTAAGAGTGAGTGCCTGTGGATGAGGGGAGGTGGGGTCGTGGCGCCGGTTGTAGCTCTTGGTGTGGCCTGATGTGGCCGAACCATGTGTGGCTCCTCATAGTATTGACGTGCCCCCATATAGCGTTAGTGTGTGCGTGTGGACATTTTCCAACAACATGGTTTCGGCCACATCAGGCCACACCAAGATCCACAACCGGCGCCCCCCCCCCCCCCC
>JAODAG010313319.1:0-12393 GCA_027574785.1 Orphnurgus asper | reverse complement strand
TATATATATAATTAGAATAAGGTTCACTCAGATTGCTGTCAGAAGCTACAACCGGTACAAATGCAACGTACCTTGTTTTAGAGTTATGTTAGGAAAACCCTGGCCGTCTGGAAAGTGTCTTCAAGCCGGGCGACAAAAAATTGTTTTGTATAACGTTTCTCTCACCAACATTTAAAGCGAGCGCCCGCTATTAAGTTTCCTCAGCTTCGTTCTCATTGAATTGACCCACGTCTTCGTTGATATCTCCATTATTTGTCTCTGATTGTCTGCAATAAAAGAGTTACAACTTATATAGTCAGAAACAGTGACGCATACTGAATATGTATGTGTAGAAAATTAAGTATAGTCAGAAACAATGGCACCTAACTGAATATGTATGTAGAGAATTACTACTAGTACAGTCAGAAACAGTGACATCTACTCAATACAGTCGGAGATCTGACTCTGTGACCTCGGAAATACATTAACGATCTCCAATATCATCATTACGGTATATTTTTTAGCTCATAGTTGAAAACCTATCTTATAATCCGACAGAAAAGAAAACACTTTCACCTTTCCGATGAATGACTGACATAATAGATATATCCAAAAATTCGGCGCAAATATGAACTTTTCCTATTTGAACGACATTAGGCTATGCTTACCAGCATAGGTAGCTTTATCCTTTACGCACATCATTTTGTAAAAAAGTGTTTGCAAAGTTTCCCTTTAAAAAAGATTCCCACCACGACGTGAGAACAACGCAAACGCATCGACCTTTTCTCGCCGGACGCCATTTTGTTGTTAAACTTGGCTTGCGAACCGCGCTATAAGTTCGTGGACGGTGATCAGGAGAAATGAATTAGCGGAACTGGTACCTTATAGTTATACAACGGGAGCGGCATTTACATGCCAGCTGAGTTCGGACCTGCATGTGAAATGAAACGTGATGATAATACCTCTGAATTCCAACATATATTTACAGTACCCAGTCTAGGGCTAAGTTCAGGGGCTTAAACGTGTGATGTTAATTTTTCAGTGAAATCAGCTGCATTATTTGTAATGAACCTTGAAGGGAACGGGTGGTGACATGTAAAGATACACACACCACTATGATTGTAATACATTAAGCAAATTGAGAACGTAGTACGAGGGGGGCAGTTGTAGGCTATATCCAGTTGCACCGGGATCCAGGAAGAGGATGGGCGTTTGGTGTGGGAAATTATTGCTCTTGTATAGTTAAGTGTGGTCTCTTCATATAAGCAAACATATTTAAAAGGGGAGGCCATAGTTATTCCTCACGAATCCTCAATTTTCACTGTGCAACAAGTCCTTGCAGCAAACAGAGATAGAGTATCATATCTTATCCCTGTTCAAATCAAAACAAACAACAGTGGAAAAAGGATTTTATTGGAGGGGGTTAAGAAATGCCAGTAATATTACTGCCTTTGGAGTAAGGTGTGTGACCACAATATGCAATTCAAGAGGTACTGAGCCCTTTCCCACAAGGATCTGCTTCTAGCCGGTAAACAATCTAAGCACTGCATCTATTCTCTGCATGTGCCTTACTGCAAGCGTGGACTGATTGGTGCAATAACAAATTATACACTGGCAGGAAATCCTCTCTTAACTTGTTGATATATACACAATCAGAAACAACTCCCACACAACGTAAATCTTATACTGGATAACAAGAGGGCAAATGGTAGTGATCTCTACTACACCCTACCCCCTATCCCTGTTAGTGGTGCTGTTAAATTAATTGCTGCCAGCATTGACCCTGGCCTGCTCATTTTTTCCTGCTAAAAATAGGATATAAGCAAATGTAAAAAGTAAAAATGCGCAAATGTCATGGTACCATGTATGTCTTCAGTCATTCAGTTAGACAGGTCACATGTAGTTAGTATACTGATGATAGGCGTAAACATTACGTTTCAGTATTAAATCTTCATAAATACAAGATGTCATTCATTTCTACACACTGAAATTGTTATATGAAGGTGGGTAAAAGCATTACTCATTTGTAACAAACAATACCCAATAAAATAATGTTTATTGTTTAAGCAAGTTGACTTTGGTGTATGGTAACTGCAATATTTTGTGCTCATTCCGGTTAAAATCACCTGTAAAATGATTTGAAGAAAGTTCAGAGTTCAGTTTCCTGAGTGCATGGCTACAACAACATCCATTCAACTGGGTGAATCATTTTATTTGTGGATAGAAAGCAGATTTATCTAACTTGTATGTTGTTTACTATCAAGAGCAAGAATTTCATGAGCAGATGAAATTAGAGGCTGATTGATTTTGTTAGATATGCAAGAGGGATATGGAAGACAGCTTTAGAATATGGGGTCTCTGTATGTCAAGAAAGTTCAGAAGAGGTTATGTTTTGATCACATATAGAGGCATAATTAAATGCAAAGCGGTATAGCCATGTCTTCTTCTAAAGGTTCCAAATCTGCTTTTCCATTAATTCTAGAGATTATAAATAGAATACATTAACCCCCGATGACTGATACAATAGATGACTCTGCAGAAGAACTAGTACAAGTAGTATCAGTATAGCAGAAGCAGTAGTAGTAGAATTACTAGGATAGGACTACTCGGTCTACCCAGACTAGGTCTAGTACCTAAAAACCTATACTGCATTGGCTGTGGCAGTGTGGGCCTAGCGTAACTACCCTTGCTTAGCGGTTAACCTTAGGCTATACTAAACTAGTACTACTACTAGTAGTAGTACTACTACTATTTTCAAACTACTACTACAGGCATAATTGATATACCAATACTAACTGTCCCCATGTAACTGACTTTCGTATGTCCCATTTTCATGACCCATTAAAATACATTCAACACTCGTGACAATTATAGCCTACGCCTTGTGTAAGTAAGGAGTTTTAATCGAGTAACAAAGGTGTAAGCCTAGCCTACAGTAAACCATAGCAGCTGCAATCGAGCAAACAATCTGTATAGACACGTCAACGTTAGGCTACAGAAAAAGCACAATCACTAGCTCAAATATCGCTTAACAAAGCAAATATTACAAGTTTTACTTATAATTATGTGTTTTACAATATCATGTAAACTTGTAAACAAAATGACCTATGTAAGGCATTTTGTTACTATTATATCTTAGATTCACAGAAAAATGTAACGAGACTTGTAGACAAACCTTCCCAAAATGTTTGATTGACAACCAAATGAATTTTGCGTCACCAGAGTGCAGGAAGGAGGAATTTTTCCGGAACATTTCGTCTTTCCGATATTTAATATATTCTTTTTCTCCTATAACGGTTTAGTCTCCGAATATCCTCTTCGTGCATACGCAATTTTGCGGATAGAAACCGTGTTTGTCGTACGGATTTCGCTGTTGTACAAACCGGAAAAGAGCAAATGAAGAACTTCCTGTGTACACTCCCGTGCTTAATGTTTTCGCAGTAACGGTATTGAGGTCAGATCTCCAACTGAATAGGTACCGTTATGTGTAAATAATTACGTAATGATTTGCAGTTCTACAAAGATTAACCTCCCTGGCATTGCGTTTTCATACCACGTATTTGTTCTGAGGTGTCTGGCGAGAGTAGTAACAAAGCCGTCTTGACTCGCCAACGGGGATTCGGAACTGGGCTGCTCTCCGAAGAGAAGATATGCCATGGCGGGGATGTCGGAATCAACAAACTACGGAAGACATCTGTGGTCATCGGATTTTAAAAGTAGGACTCGCACACTTCGGATAGCTGGTCGCGTAAGGATGCGTAATGTGTAATTTTATAATCTTCAAACCATGTGAATAATCGTTATCCAAAATTACTGCAGCTATCGAAATTCGGCAATTAAGTTTACAACAACATGTATATGGGGAAATCGAAAAGTATCCTCATACCAGTTCGGTAATCCATACAGATTATATTCGGATATACAATATTTTATTCCCTGTGGGTTCCTGCTATATCGAAAAATGCCCTCCACCATGTTAGGTATGATGAAAAGTATGTAGGCCTATTTATTCTTTCAGACTTGAAGCATCAAATTTAAGGCGGATAAATTACTTGCATTAAGCTACAGATAATGGATTGTCGACCGAAATTACAGTTTTAATGTTACCCTCTATCATCGAAGCACACCTTTTCCGTAACTGCAAGACTATTTGAAGATTTAGCCAGCATTGCAAAATCTGATTGATGACATGTTACTTTACTTCAGAATGCTACAATCTGATGAGGCCAATAATAACCAGCCTCGGGTCGAATACGGAGCACCGACCATAGGATTATAATTTTATTGTACAGATGCTTCTTTAGATCATAAGAGAGCGACGACAGATTGTTAGAAGCGTTCGCTTTCTTTATAAGCAGAAATGAGTTTCCAATTAAAAGAGTAACTTTAACTTTGCTGAGTGAGGGATCTAACCAGGGACCGTTAGTAGTGATATAGGATAGTATGCCAGTATGCAGCGTTCTCCTAGTTTCATACACTACACTATAACACGGTTATTAAGACACCCGTGCCGAAAGCCTCTCCTGCTTTACCGTGCTATTTATAAGAACTTATATATGCCTCTGTGTTTTAACTCCAACATAACATTTTGGAAGCCACTTTTGGAAGCCACTTCTGTTAAAACAAAAACATGGGGAGCTGTAGTAGCGGATTTGTGAAACATTGCAACTCGAAGGAACCGCAAATATATAGAGTGGCTTAATGTTCATCTTCCTGCTCTGGAATGAGGAGTTTACGAGAAATATGGAGAATGGAGAAGTATGGAGAAATATAGAGAAATATGGGAAACCCGGAGATCGCTGACGATATTGCTGCATACTCCATGGTCTGGTGGGTTGTTTTTCTAGCGTTCTCGCTGTATTTACACAGACTCAGTCGTTTGAGGAAAGAGCAAGCAATCAAACTTTTAACAAAGGTGGCATCCATATTATAATTATAATACAAGTGCTTTCAAATACAGTGAACCTTTTCGGCACGGGTCTTTTATAGGATCCTCTATATTAGTAGTAGTAGCGGTGGTAGCGGTAGTAGCGGTAGTAGCAGTAGTAGCCCAGTTGTATTAATAGTAGCAGTAGTAGTAAAGAAAACACAACACACAACACACACTTTTCATTCTCTTAAACACCATAGATGTTAAATAGCTAAAACTATAAAAACTATAAAAAATAAAAAAATAAAATAAAAAATAAAGCTATAAAAGGCAATGATTTTCGTGTTATGCTGGTCATCATTTGTTCTCCCAACTTGCGAAGTTTAAGCTTGCTGATGTACACATTATAATTCAGCTATATGATTTTATCAAATATACTTTCAACTCTCGCCAAAGAAAGATGGAATCACTGGTAAGTATCTGAGTGCGCTCGACGGTAAGAACGCATTCCGTGAATTCCGGCTGGCATGTGGATTTTGGACGCGATATTGAGGAAGGTAGTGGACATATTTCAGTGCCATACGCTTGAACAAAATAACTCATCGTAGCTGTTTTGGCTAAGACCATGTGAAGTATACATAGGGTGTGCAGGTCAGCCTACATTGGTTAATATTGGGGCTGTCCTCGAACCGAGCCATGAGCTACACATTGCGTGGCACTACACTCGTGCAATGATCTCCAGCTCTTTACAGTTTGATCGAAATAGGATTTGAGGTGGGAAGTTGGTGAGTTTGGCACGATGGTGCGTGACATATGCTGCCATTGTATTGTATAAACCCAAGTTCTTCGGTGGGTTTTCTTAAAAACCGTTATGAAAGTTTATAATATGATCACACCATGATAGGCTACAATGTACAGTACGAATGCTAATATTATGATCATACCATAACAGTACAGTGTCCAGTATAAATATTTCTACAATGTTCAGTATGAATAGTAATATTACGATCACACTATGGCCGTATGAATATTCATATTATGATCACACAATGATACAGTGTGAATATTACTATTACATCAATGGAAGTAATACTAGTCTTACTATCGGTATATTGAAGTCACACCACCAAGATCATTATCGATAACGTTGTTATTTAATCTACCTACATACCATGTAATCACCATCAAAATAAAACATTTCATAACGTTCCACATTTTCCAACTCAATATGCAGATTTAATGCAATTTCATCGCCATGCCAAAGAGTATACACGTTTCCATTTGTTATTTCATGCGTAGTGATTGAAAACATGTAGGAAAGGTTGGTTTTATAAGGTTGCCCATCACGGTTTCCCTAACTTATTTGCAAACTTTGTTTTTCTGTCATTATCTGTTTATGCATCTCAAATGTCAAACCAAAACATACGTACAATCATAATTCCATGGCATGGATTTCATTGAAACCTTATCCTAATATTTAAATATGTTGTATCGAGTTTCCTTTGAGACGCTTCCTTTCAAAGGCGACAAGTTTGGATTTTCCATTCACTTGGCTAATTGGTTTACTTTAGACTTAGGAAGGATTCCCTACTAATCACTGAAGCCATCAATATTGAAGTTTGTGGAATGAATGGAAGGTATGGGACACAATGTCCACAAAGTCTATCGATCTTCACTATATCTTGATGACCTGCAACTGATGATTTCTAATGATGTCAGCGATGAGCTAACACATTTTGGATACGTTTTGATTATCAAAGATTGTTCGTAGTGCAGACTTGCATCAGATAAACTCTGTCTTTGTAGTTTCAGTCTAATCAGTTGCTAAATAATGTCCACAGGAGGCACTTTTAAAGGAAATTGTTAATGCATTATTACAGATTACGGTTTCTAATATCAGACAATCATAAAGTTATTAGCCAGCAAAGGTGATGGAAGTAATTTATCCGAGTATATACTCATACGGCCATTCTCAAACTATTAAAGTTGCAGAATTGTGGCCGTGATATCTATCTTATGTAGAGTATCATTGCATTCGAATCGTTAATAGAACTTAGGCCATTCTCTTTGTGGAATGCCATGATCTAGTACCAATGTTATCCGCTCTGCGGAATACCATGAACTTACATGAATGCCTTCCACACGGTTGAATGCGTTGTGTTTGAGCTTGCATCAATATGCCTTCCGCTAGGAGGAATTTTTTTTGCATCAGTGATATCCGCTCTGTGGAATGCCTTGAATTTACATGAATGTCATCCGCTCTCTGTGATATTCCATGAGCTTACATCAATGCCATCCTCTCTATGGAATGTATTGTGCTTGCATCATTGCCTCCCCTTTGTGGAATGTATTGACTTTACGTCAATGCCATCTACACTTTGGAATGCCGTTTATGCTGTTTTATGCTGTTTGTGTGGGTGCAACCCTCATCAATATCATTCGCTCTGACCTTATATCAATGATATCCGCTCTATGGAATGCATTGAGCTTACATCAATGCCATCCGCTATGTGGAATGCATTGTACTGGCATCAATTCCCCTCCTCTTTGTGGAATTATTGAGCTTTCATCAATGCCCCTACACTTTGGAATGCCGTATGTTTATGTCGGTGCAATCCCTCTATGGAATGTCATGAGCTCACGGCAATAAGTTTTGTTCTGTGGATGCCATTCGCCTATATCAATGCCATCCGCTCTATAGAATGCCTACATCGGTATCGTTCGCTCTGTAGAATTCCTTGACCTGATACCAAAGCATTCCGCTCTATTGAATGCATTGAGCTTACATCATCCGCTATGTGGAATGCTATACTGTTATATCAATGTCATCCACTCTGTGGAATGCGTTGAGCTTACATCAATGTCATCGCTCTGTTGAATGCATTGTGCTTGTATCAATGGAATTCGCTCTATGGAATGCCTTGACATTATACGAATGATATCCACTCTCTGGAATACAGTGTGATTAGATAAATCTGTTCCGCTCAGTGGGATGAATTGAGCGTTCACTCGATGTCGTCCGCCCTGTGGATTACCATAGGATGTCATCAATGCATTCCGTTCCGTACATCGCTTGGTCTTACGTCAATGCCATCCTCTCTGTGGAACACATTAAGCTTACATAAATGACGTCATCCTCTTTTCTCTTAAAACATGAGAACATACATTGAGAATTGTTCCCTTGTTTTTCTTTATTCCAGCGTAACGGGGTCTAAGCATAATTTAGCTATATTTCTCTACTATTGGCACATTTCTATCTTCTCTGCAGTATGTTTTGGACTTATATCAATGCCATCCGTTATTATATATATATAATGCCATCCGTTATGTGGAATGCCTTGAGCATACATCAATGACATCCGTCTCTCTTCTCGTAAAACATTGGAAGGAAAATAGATCCCTTACTGCTCATTATTCACCAGAACACAGGACTAAGCAGAATTTTCATAGATACTTCTCTTCCGAAATATGCCATTAGTCCGTTGCTTCGTGA
Source organism: Orphnurgus asper (assembly GCA_027574785.1). Lineage (NCBI taxonomy): Eukaryota > Metazoa > Echinodermata > Holothuroidea > Elasipodida > Deimatidae > Orphnurgus > Orphnurgus asper. Next base: position 4,051 of record JAODAG010313319.1, on the reverse strand, counting down.
ACATTTTGAATGAATCGACTGAATTATTCAAAGGAAATTTGATTTGAGATTCCCGCGGGAGATGGGACGGATATGGTGGCTGATGAGTAAACGCATGCCTGGTTATTAGACACTTCTGCGAACTTGCGTATCATAATGTTGCATCTATACAGTTGACAGGCGGAAATTGTTGGCATTATTTCCGACGTTGGTATTCCTTTATAACATGGATAAATTGATTCTTATTTCGCACCCCTGCCACAGAGTGAAGTATGCATATAACATATCAGCAGGTTTCATGATATAGGCTATGGGTGAAACACAAGGCAACAGAGGCCATCCTAATGTTTACGTCAACACAAAATCTCTGTTGATCAATTACACGTGATGTATGTAATATTGTGTTTCTTTCTGGAGATCCATAGGATTCCAATTCCTGCAGTGGCTTGAACATGGAGGAGAGGTTTCTTTGCATTTAGTGTGGTACAGAAAGTTGTTTGTAAATAAGAGAGTTCTGGATGAAGTAATCATTGGTAAGATTAAAAGTGAGAGAAGGAATGTAATTTTTGAAGATTACGAAAGTTGGTCACCGACCAAATTTATAAATACGCGGTGGCTGGGGAATTTTCTTTTTTGTAAGATTACCGGAGAAAGCACTCGTAATCTCCCTTAAGTGTGATGGTGTTGTTTCTGTTGTGTATTGAATAATAGAATGCTTATCTTCCTATCACTACCTTGTTTTGTTTTGTAAATACTCTGTAATATATAAATAGTTATAAAACTTATGTATACTGTTCTTATGTTGAGAGTTTAATAAATATGAGAGAATAGTATATGTGGTGTTAAATATGACAGTGGTTAATAGTGGGGCTGTCTTCTAACAGATTCATTAGTTACACATTATGTGGCACTTCACTCGCCCAATGATCTCCATATAAATAGGATTGTGACTGGGAGGTGGATCAGCTTGGCGCGGTGGTGTCGTGGCATATGCTGCCGTTGTTTGCTCTTAGAGTCCAGGTTTTTTCTTTGTTTCTTTGTTCAAAGTGTTAAATGTATTTTAGTATACCAGCCTAAGCATTCCAGCCCGAAATGAAGAAATCTTATTTGGCTCTTCAGGGTAGGCAACGCACTACAATTAATTGCTCCGTTGACTAATTTGATGTGACCGCCACAGACAGTTAGGAGACAACTGTCATATGGCACCCCTCTTATGAAAGTTGACATCTTGGACAGTCATGGAACCTACAAATTTCCAATTGAGGACTTGTGTTTTGGATTTTTAGCTAGGAGAGGAGAACTTTTACGACAGTACACCTAAGTACTGCTTTGGACGATCAATTCCTACATATTTGCCACGAATTACTAAAAGTGTTTAATCGTTTTAATCCTCCCAATTTTCGCACTATCTGTACTTTAATTTATACTCTACAACATCCAATCATCAAAAGATATGCTTATCTCTGCTAACATACAATAGAATTCACCTCCAAAAAAATTGCACTTTTTCCGACTGTGAACTGTTGAGGCGGAGACACATTAATCTAATAGTGGTGTATACCCCTAAAGCGAGAAGCTTGTGATAGGCGTATGGGGGTCGTTACGGTTTGGGCTTTACGCTTTAGGCGGGTGTAGCTTTCGTGGAGGCTTTATTGTGGCTAAATATGCACACTGTGTCACGGGCCAAGTATTCCCCTCTCTGACGGATACAGAGCGATTGTTCTGGTGTGTCAATTTAGAGCTGAATGGGCTGTTCTGGGAAGGTTCCATTAAAAAAATTGTGTATAGTTAATAGTGCTTAGATGCAAAATAAATAATAAATTATGTTCAAGAATTTTCCTTATGTAGGTTGCCCGATATTTTGATATCATTGATTCTGGTTCCGCATATGGTCCTGCTCCCTTCTCCTTCTGAAAACAAATTTATATTGATACATCTCTAGCAGTAAAATAGTGCTATGTTTGATATATAATATACATTAAATGAACGTTTCCTGCACGAATACGATACATGTTTGGCAATTTTGCGTTTGGGCGTTTCTTAAATTAGAGAGATTCTACTGCTATTTTTCTCCATTTCCGGAGCAAATCATTCGTCCTCCATACGTAAATTTTGCATATATTATTTATATATTAATTTACTACTTTGTTTCCGGGGAAAATATCCTAACTATGAAAGTTGTATTGGTGAAAAGTGTCCTATCGAATTGATTTATTCATGTTTGTTTAACATCATTTTAATTGCTGTAATATCCGATATCCCAATGTATCGCTGTCCTGCAATAAGACGGCAACATGGCGAGTTACTTACTGATCCTAAACAAGTTGTTTATAAATAATAAGTAAACGTGGGAATAAACTGCTTGGAATAACACGACATTGGCCAGTCAGCTGTGCTATGTCAGTATGTCTCAGTATCTTAGGCTCGTCCTTCTGTCATCTGTAGCATCAATTTGTTATACAACAAAATGACACTGTAGTAGGCAATGGCTTAGCCTAACATGCATGGTATCGCCTAGCATAGTAACATCAATATAGTTAACGATATACGCATGTAGCTAACTTAACATTAGACGTTCGACATTTCACCTCAATGTCTACACAAACGAGCTTTACAATACCTTTATGTTCTCAAAAGCACGATGCAATGGCTTCCCTATTCATATAAATAAAATAATAGGGATAGTTTCGTGAAACTGAAAGACAACATAATTTCCAACGATTAAGCATGAATTTAGTAAGCTGTTTTCCACTTCGTTCGATTAAAATCATAACGCCTCCTGGTGGCGTCAGAAGATGTCAATACCTCATCAAATTGTGGATTGTTATCATTCAGCTGTGTATCGAGTTTTATGGAACATACAAACCGTTGCATAATGTCTACGGGTAGAGGAAACCGTGTAAGAGGGAATACATCACTTGACTTGTTGTATTTTAATAATAATTATTGTTTACGTCTGCGCAATCTAAGTCATAACTGTATTCCGGAGTGGATTCTCGGAAGATGATTCGGTACAGGTAGAGCTTTGGATGTACTGTTGGAGTGGGATGAAATTCTTTGATGAGAACTTCGAGGAAGCTATTAGTAATGAGTTTGGATTCTGGAAATATTCACTTCTACATAGATGGTTCCCACTATGTTGCAATATCTCAGCTGCCGGTGGTGAATTGTAATCAATAAATCATATCCAGGTTGTTATATACCGGTACACTGTACGCGACTTGTGATATGCTGACATAGCAAATTATGATGGTGCGCTTTTCACACATCCCTTCTCCGTGAAAATTATCACTTTGTCCGTACGCCTACGGGTAAGCATCTCAGCAGAAGTGAACATATGTTGCATCGTACGCATGAATATTTGACCATCGTAGAGATATTATTGTTCAATATATTAAACTAATAGAGTCATGCCACTTTGCACAGTTCAACCCTTTCTAATATTACAAACATCTACGCCATGAGTCTTACAAACCATACAATATTTCTAACTCATAACATGTTATATGTTGCTAAGCAACGAAGTCTGCTGCCGTACCATTCGTGATATGTTTCCATGTACAATTGAAGGCCGAAATCTCTTTGGACATTTGATATCATAATCCCACGTGCTGAGTTTGTAGAAAACCGGCTATAACTGTTTCCCTACGTTTTGAAGATACCTCGTGGACAATAGAAGGTCAGATGAGTAGTTAAAGTATCTAACTGGACTATAAGATTGATTATAACCATAAATTAGTATGCATGAAATTATTGAGTTCCTGTTTATGTTTATTATTTCATAACGGCGTGTCATATTACTTATTTGAAGTGGGCCTACATTTGTTATAGCCAACATGTATTTCGTAATAAAAAGAGACATTAACGACTCATTTGGGGTATTTCATCTTCTCTATTGCATTTAATACGATGCTCTTGCAACACTACCTTATGTGATGTAATGGGAGGTATTTCTCTGCACGTGGATTCTCAAAAGCACTTGTTAATTTGATTAGCCTATCCCTTCAACAAATTACTAAACAGCGACATTCACACTGGATACATGTGGCAGGCACAAGTGATGCACGGGGTG
>JAODAG010313308.1:0-12196 GCA_027574785.1 Orphnurgus asper | reverse complement strand
AATTAACGTTTCCACTTCTGAATTAACGTTTCCACTTCTGAATTAACGTTTCCACTTCTGAATTAACGTTTCCACTTCTGAATTAACGTTTCCACTTTTGCGAGCCTTTTGCGACCGAGTAGTTGAAGGTCAAAGATCAAACCACCAAATTTAATACGCGAGATGTACAGGGGAGGTATCTCCAAAGGGTAACCTAAATGACTAGTAGACGTGGAGGTCCCCGTGCCATAACACACCACTTACACCAATTGGACCAGTTCACTTCGCGTTCACAAAACGTGTATAGCGGTCATCGTTTACGTCCGTATACATATATGATATAGCCTATTTCCCCCATCGACGGTACAACCCGGTGGAAGATTGTGATGGAGAGGTACAACAACTTTTATTGAGTTACAATATGTACGGTAGTTGTTAACCATACTTAGAATCCAAAGTTCCACTTCATTTTGTTCACATACCGCAATATGTGCCATATTTAGAAGACCAACCACTCACCTCTGTCCCGACAATACCCCATGGGTTAGGTTTGTACAACAGGGTGGTAGACTTGGGTTCCTCGTTATACCTCGGAGTTACCTCGGAGTTATACCTCGGAGCGTACCAAAAGAACTCCTAACGCCGTTGATCTATGACCTCCATATGAGCGCCCTGACGACCCCAGACGGAAACCGTATCACAGCGAAATGTGGCGATGGTAATATTTATGCTGTACTATACTGAATATTACGGCACCGTAGTACTGTAGTAGTGGTATAGTCCAGTGAGTGGTTCAATTTGTAGCAAATATAACATAAACTATATTAACAATACTCTTACGTAGACTGATCATCAAGCTTATTACGCCAATGAAATAGAAATAACCCTTAACATTAATTCACAACAGTTGTACCATGACTGGTGTATAATCGATTACTAATTTCTAGAGTTTTGTTACGATATTTCGTACTGAGCATCTCTCTCTCTCTCTCTGGTAGCGAGTTGCCGATAGGAGAATTGTCGCCCTTAATAAATAAACAGCATTATTTCCAGCATGTACGACATTAAATAAACCAATCAACGGGCTAGATGTTGGATTAAATACGATAACATTTTAGATTAGATAAGTGTATCTCTAAGAAGGTTATAAACAAAACTAAAAAATACTCACGACACTCGAACCACTCGGTCAGTATACGCTCGGCTCCGTTGACAATGACGACGTGGAATGACACGATCGCTATACTAATACTATAATTATGCGAGATAATGGAAGCGCCCTCCATCACCTGTGTGTATTCTGGTCGGATACCCCTATCTTCTTGAGTTACAATTTGTTATTCTTTAGGAGACCCCCATCTCCTTCCGGACAATTTCCCCGAGGTAAGATTGGTATGGGGTGACGGTAGACCATAAGTTCCTCTATCACAGACACCCCCATCTTATTGAGTTAAAACATATTTTATATTTGTTAACCATAATTAACATCGAAAGTTCCAACAGATTACGTTCATTATGTCACCGTACAGCAATATTCGACTTTTGAAGGAGACACTATCTTCGCCATGACAATTTCTCAGGGGTAAGATTGGTATGGAGACAGGTATACCTTTTGTTCCTCTATCACAGACCACCCCCTCCCATCTTATTGGGTTACATTATGTATTTGGTATCCATAATTAGCATTTGAAAGCGTATCCTCTAATCAATGTCATAATTATTGTTTTCTAGGTAGCAGAAAACCCTCGTTGCGCAGACCTTGCAGAGCACACTGAATATTCTTATTTATTAGAGGGTAAACGCCTATGTATTTCTTTGTTTAGCTACATCCTCATCAACCTGAATATTCATATTTATTAGGGGGTAAACACCGATGTATTTTCTTGTTTAGCTCCATCCTCAGCACACAATATGGCCCACCTATTTCAATTTCACTACGGTACTATTTCTCCATCCTCAGCAGACTGTTACTGTTGAACGGATGCAAACATAATGTATTCTATAATTTATAATGGATATATTATTTAGATATGTTCTAAATGATCACTAACCCGCCGGATCTTGGATGCCGTCCTCACGCAGCTGATGAGAAGCAGAAAAGATAAGCCTAGGGACGCAATTGAAACAATGCCGAAGAGATAATAGTAAATGGATGATGTTACGTTGAGGCAGTCCCTGTAAATATAAAGTTATGCCGTCCGCGTGTAGCGAAGATGGAAGGCGTCCCTGTAAGTTGTCGACTATAAGGATAAATTCCGGAGGACTATATGTCCCGAAAGGCTCCACGTGTCGCGAAAGTGAAGACCGTCCCTATAGTAAGTATAATTATGGTTATGTCTACCGCATGTCGCGGGTCGAAGGCGTCCCTGTAAGTTGGTGACTATAAGGATAAATTCAGGAGGACTATAATGTCCTGACGGTTCCACGCGAACTTAGTGAAAACCGTCCCTCGTAAAGCGAGTAAACGAAGTATTCGATAACACACTGGACACTGATGAGAAGCGAAGAACGGTAATTGTACCTGGTAAATGAAATATGCTACCGCACTTCGGAACGGCAAGCCAACATCAACAATAATGCATATAATGTGTGAGAGAATACGAGATAATTATGAACCAATACGGTAATTACCTAGTGTACAAAAAGTCCAAAAACCTACTTACAGGTATACCGGTAGTGTCATGCGTACGGTCTAGCTGGCATTTAGCACCAAACATTGTGGGCAAGGCAGACTCGTTGCTGAATTGCCGAAAGGTATTATTGTCCAGTAATTATATGCCAGGTTTAACAAAGGACTGGCGGTCTGCATATAATGGTACGTAAACGTTTCACCTGCCACGGTAGTTGGTTCGTAAAGCCCTCTTGGAATGTTTGGAGCAATCAGCAATAGCATGTAATATCCCAAAATGTCTACTATAGGACTACTACCAATACGTACTACTTTTCTGTGGAGGGCTACGAGGCTACTCGGTCTGAATACAATTACAAACAATACAGAGTTGGGTTACAGACGCGTACTGGCTAACCATTACTTTTGAGTGAGACAACAATTGGGCACCGTACCGTACTTATGGTAGGCTACAAGTATAGGCCTATATCTAAAACATTGGCTGGGAATCATTGGCAGTCCTGGTACTGAATGGATTGGATTTAATGTCTATGATATTAAAACATGGAACCATTACTGCATCTAGAGATCCGTCAATTTCAATGAAATTAGAACGTACCACCAATGGAATTGCTTTATCTATGTAATGTAAAGTTCACCATTTTTGGAAGTTACATGAGTCAAAGTCAATGGGAACGCAGCTACCCTGAATCGCCAGCTTAGTGGGACATTCTACTTCAGAATTACTAACAGTATTAAAAGATTGGAGTTTCTAGTTAGTCGAAAATTAAGTACTCTATTTAGCCGAATTCATTGAAATACTCGCGTAACTGAGAAATACCTTTCAAACCACTCTGTGATGGCCGGCGACGTCACTACTCACTGAGATGGAGAAACGCCGAGTGCTGGTACCCTCCCACCTTACGTTAGTATTCGCTGTAATTGGTGGCTACTAACATTCGCCAACTTCGACTATGATCTGCTACTACTAGTACTGGACTAGCCAGGCATATTTGACGGTGGCCGTGGTCTTAGCACTAGCCTGGAAGGCTATATTAAAACAAGCAGCCACCACTGACTACCACTGGCTACCACTGACATGCCTAGTGGTACTATACTATTACTACTACCAGTATATAGCTGTGACCGGTTACCGTATCCGTACCCTGGCCAGTGCCTGTACCACCGGTACTGTTTTGGGCCGTTCCCATATTTGCAGTACTCGTGACAAGTACCTAGATTTGATATGATGGATACTTCTGGCGGAGAAAGATGTGCATATATATACATATATGAAATGTGAATGGTTGTTTTTCCTCGATCCTAATTAGCCTAACTGAATATATGATGCGGGTTGCAGCTAGTTGGTTACCGCGTGACTGCCGAATTCACATTCAAATTTATTTCTCATGTGTACATGAAGTTGTAACAAAAGGGAAATTTAGGCAACAATTTATAACATATGATGGTCACTAGAAAAACAAAGCTGTTCCATTAACAAAGCTAGCGACCGTGAGAAGGAGAAAAAACGGAGAAACAAACTTATGAAAACATACAGTGTTACAGTGGACCACATTAGATTTCTATAAAATAGTTATGGACGATAATTATTAGTGAGCTTGAATTTAAAGCTCTTTTGAAAATAACGGAGAGATACAATTGATCAAAATTGGGAGGTAAATGTTTAAAACGGTATGCCATAGGGCTTTGTAGGTGGGGGTACGGTTGACTGTTAAGTTGGCAGAGTTTCATCATGTAAATATTTTGAACACCAATTCATTCAAGTATTATGGGGTACTTACATTTAGTGCAGAAGAATACATATTTCATACTGGACTTTGGGTACTACAGTTTTATGGTGTATGGATCTTCTCTCTTTAGAGTAAATGGTAAACGGTAAATGGGTGGCATTTGGTGTGGTGGTGGAGATCTCGTATATGACAAGCGTTTGAATTGATATGGTATAGCATAGACTTTAAGTGCGCTGTGTTTTGAAGAGGGTTTGCGCAGAAATAACAAGACGTTTTTTGTATTGAAATGATGGGTGCTGAGTGAGGGCGATGGATATGCATTCCAAATTGTTGATAAGGGCACCGGGACCGAAATGCATGTCTGCATTTTGATTGATAAGTAAGAACGCATTTTCTTTATATGCTATGTTTTAAACGGAGAAATTGTTATAAGATTAGCGATGGTCATAGGAATAATTACCAATGTTAACTGTTCGTAAAACAGCTCTAGTATGTGTATAATTATGTGTGAAGTTCTTGTTTTACAATCAGACTGACGACTTGAACAAATGTCTTCCAAGTTCTTGTTAGCCAAATCAAAGGAATCATCAAGTACGGTAGTCGGTTTATTTCTAGAATGGCTTCGATTGTTTATGTTAGGGTTCAACGTCGTTAAGTCCTGGGTATGAATGCGATGCAGACATGCGTGTATATGTATATGCGATAACTTGCTTTGTACTAAATCTCAACATGTTTGATCAATACCATATTTGATAGATAGATAGATAGATAGGTGCTCTATGATGAGTAGATGTGCCCAATAGGTTACGGTACCATATGAAGCACATACCATGAATAACACGGGGTGGCAGTTAATGTAAAATTCTTAAATGTCAATATCATCTCAACAGTATGTGCTTTAACTTCATACTTGGTATGGTTATGTTAGTGGAATGGCAGATACAATTATATTTAGTCAATTAAAAATAGTATGTAAACAGGAAATGTCATGAATAATATGGAAGGATGATACATGTTGCTTTTTGTGTTCATCATTAACTAGTTATTAACATTCATGATATTAACACCAAAAGAGGCTTCAAAAATATTGTATAACATCATTACATCACTTTGCAAGTGTTATGTCGGATTATTTTCAAACTTGATATGGTGATATTACTTGCTTGATGTAGTATTAGGTATGTAGTATCACTTAAGATTTCTAAGAATAAAGTTTCCTAATTCTTTTTGGTGAATTGATTCTGTAAAGGTGAATATATATAAATGTACATATTGATATTAATATTAATAATATGCATCGGCACCAATGCTCCAAACTGACTTACTCTTCCCAGATCCAATCATATTTACATTGGACAGTAAAGACAACAGTAGTTTTTTCTGGTTCTTAAGAACACCCACCCAAGAAATAAACAAACATAAAAACTGGGGTCATAAAATCTACCGTAGCCCAGCAATACATTTTCCTTGATTAATGACCATTCTGCAGCGAGATCGCTGTATGTGGTGACAACCAGGGCGCTGTGAAGTGGCAGATAAACAAACAGCGCTCACTGGCATGCATGCAGTTTTCTTCCGTTTGTGACAGAACCAACTATTTACAGTTCCGGCTGCCAACCAAATTGTTGTGGTGTCCTTGGTACTAAAATTTGGGCATAACACTGTCCAGAAGGTTAATGGCATAACCAAGAGCTAATTGGAGCAGTCGTATCGTGGTTTACCATCATCGCCGCACCACAAATGAGCTGTTCCTACCTGTTCAGCACTGCGGATGATCCCCGGTGCACCATACAACCATTAATTTAATGTATGCTGTTGGCCGTCCAACTCCACCTTTGTACTTGTATGGAATTATTACTCTGTCAGATTAGTGTAATGAAATCCACAAATACACAGTGATTATAACGCGGTTGTGTGCGAACCACTATGCCAGCAAAAATGTCACCTCAGTTTTGATAAGTTTATTGTATTCCTAGTTTCGTGAGGTCGGGCAACAATTGTAATAATCTCAAAGGTCGTTCGACAAGAAACGCGTTTCCCCAACAAGCGGCGGTAGCTCTTATATATATCGATGACGATTTGGACACTATGTAAGCCGCTTGCATCAACAAGAAACCATGCGTAGGACATCATAGCCTAAACTTGAATGTACCACAGACAGAGACTCCCCAACATGCGCAAATTGCTCTGAAAGACACATCATTCGTTACAGAGGGTACCACAGCTTCAGACGTGCACTCTGAACTTAGCAACCGGGACACATCAAGGGCAGTAAAAAACCAGAATAATCACACTAAGGCCAGACAGAGAACGGTTTCTACAAACAACATGGAGAAACAACAGCAGGAGCAGATTCGAAAACAACAGGAAAACCAAGCGGCAATAATGAACATGATTGAGATCTCACACCGACGGTTAGGACGCCACCAACTACGAAAACTTCGACAAAGTACTACTCTGGGAAGTCTGGACAAGCTAAAAGTGGATCTAAAAACGTCCATCAACGAAGCTGTCGTCATACTACACCTTCAAAACTCGACCCAAAGACAACTGAAACATCGCCATTAAAGCCAAGGATCACTTGGGAATGATCATCAAACCAAGCAACATCCTACCGGACATAGAGAAGAAGTCATCGACCCAGACCAACTATTTCACATCGTACTGAGCACCACATAATCGAGAAATTTATTCAGCCACAGCTTGGCTGCTTTCTTTGCCGCAGAAAAGGCGTTTGACAGAATGTGGCACGACGGTATTCTCCTAAAATGAGGAAATTCAACATACCAACGAAACTAATAACATGGATACTGGTTCTTGACGAATAGAAATGCAAGAATAGAATTGGAGGCGAACTATCTCAGCCACTAACACATCACCACCGGAACTCCACAAGGCAGCACCATCTGAGCTCAATCAATTGAAGACGTCAGAGGAAGGAAGGCCCAAATCCACGATTTTACCAAAATGACTTTTTGATTGAATATTACTCCTTTACCCAAGGCCTATATGTATCTGTGCAAGAAAGGCCCAAAACCTCTATATACACCACCTCTTCAGTGGTTACAAAATATGTATGAGTGCAAAAACGACCCAACTCCTGGAGTTGGGCCACTGTTGCACTCATACAATAGTTGTCGTTTAGCGCCACCAATTTACAGCGATGGTTTCGAAGGACAACAGACCAAGATATACACGGTAAAAACGGCGTAATGAAGAAATTAGTCATCACTTGCCAATACGAGGTTGTAGTTTCCTTCCTTGTGATCGGCACTTTGCCATTATTGAAAAAAAAGAAACGAAAAAGAATGTTGTGGAAATGCATTCAGAATGGATTGATATGGTGGAGAAGAGGTTTAAGGTGGTACGAGTACGTACTGAAGATATTAATTTCAGACTATACAGGTCATTCCAGTGACTTCTACAAGCAAACTGTTCAGAAAAACAATCTCAAGTATAAAATAAGTGATTACAAAGTATTTCAATATTCAAAGCAGCATAGAGCCGAAGTCAAGGTTGCATCCAGCATGAGCGCACTGGTCTTGCTTTAAACTTTTAAGACCAAACGTCACCATTACCATGCCAACAGAGCCTGTGTACCACGATCAGATACCAGTTAAAGACTCAAATCTCCTCATTAAATATCTATTCATTTTACAAAGTCATATAGAAACACCCACTACCTTGCAAGTCAGTTATTGATACTGGTGTTATATGGTCTGTTCTTATATCATGATGACGACATGAGTAGACTTCAACATTACAAATAACTTCAGTAACTTTTTTCTGTGGAACCAGCAGCTGGCAACCCAATAATTGTCATGGTAATTTGTGCAGGAGGTGCTTTTAATTAGTCTTATTAATGCCATGAGCTATTGATTGAGCTTGAATACCTTTAACAGGTAGTGGCATGGGTTGATTTCGTGCAAGTGTGACCATTTGCGCCTGTGTGACATCCAATGTTGCCCGTGGGAACCCCCCGAAAAATGTTTAATATTTGGGGTCCCTACGGGTACCATGGGACGTCCCATGGGCGCAAACGGGCACCCCACGCATGCAACATGGCGCCTGGTGCTCGTTTAATATCACCCTTGCTTAATTAAAGTATTATTCTCTAGCGCCTTTAAAAGTTACTGTATTACTTGGACAACATATTACATTCGGCAACAATTTGTCCAAATTTGACCATCGGACTGATTTGGTTTGAGTATTCCGCTGCCAGCCAGACATGTGGGATTCTGTTTTGCAGACTGTTTTATGGGTTCCAAGTACAACCTCATTTTGTTTCTCAGTCACCTAATATTGTTCATCAAAGTGTTTTTTCTACTTTTCCTGATGTTATTAAAATGCAAACAATTAACACAAACACGGTATGACTGCAAGAATGGCCCAATTCCATCGTGTATATTGTATCATACCTGTATTTTTTGGGGTCAAGTTAAGAATATGTTTGCCATTCGTACATGTGTATACTAATCAAATGCAAAAGGAAGTGAGAATTCACCAACTCATTACAAATAATTATACAGTTTCTGTTTTTTGTGTTTTTCTCAATTATTTTGTTTTTGAACTTGGGCCCTTCTTGCAATGATGTCTTCAATTTCATAACGTATCTCACAATTTGCAGACGACGTCTCTATTTGCTAGCAACATGGTGCAACGACTGGAGACTCAACCCACAGAAATCCGAAGTTATATACATTGCAAAACACAACAGACTACAAAGAGAAGCCAACATCACTTTCAACTAGGAAGTAATACCAACGAAGAAACAGGTCAAGTACCTGGGACTAAATATCGACAGTCATCTCACAATAAAGAGTCAGGCTACACCCATGCAACAGAAAGGATCAGACGAATGGTCAGCCAACTTCCCAGAATAGCGGGAACAATGGAACACACCAGCATCTCAACCGAGACTACGATGAAAATCAATAAAGTCATGATCAGATCTATCATCGAATATGCATCGAAAAACATGAATCCTGTCAAAGAATTAGAGCGTGCCGCATCGCCTATCACCTTCACTGCAGGGAATCATCTGAAGCAACAATCAACACGGGGAACATCCAGTCAATACCGTCATGAAATAATCAACATCCTCCGTGACAACTTCCTAAACAAATGTAGCGACCAAAACCACCATCATTCTACACGACTTTATCCACCATCAACTCCAACAGTCTGACCTATTCATCGAGGGCACACCACTTACAGGCCTGGACACAGCAACACACCAACACCACCACATCATCATCCAGTAACAGACCACAGCAGTCACGACTCCAACAACACTCAGCAAGCAGCCTTGCAGTCAGCGCCCTCTCAACCCACCTCCACTGCAACTTCTAGACATCGGTTCCCGGATCTCATATTTCCATAATCTCATCATCAGCAACCTCATCTTCTGGAGACTCATCTTATCTGGTCACGTATTGTTACACACGTGGCCAGATTTTTCGTACTTACGAACATATATTCGTAACAACGAAAAAGTCTTAATTTTTTGGTTTTAATTGGCAGCAATACGCACGTAAATTTAAAAACATATGTTATCAACGATACCCGCAAACGTGATATATAGCTAAAAGTTAAACTAGTATATTAGGCTATAAAGTCCTAACCATGACGAAAATGTAACCGCAAACCAGCAAATATTATCAACGATTCCAACTTTTTACCAACTGGTTACATGTACAAGGGGAACATAGCAACGTGAGTTTGATTAAAACACGAGGACGAGCCTGAGGGGTGAAAACGACTAGTAACCCAAGAAGATTAACGAAAGGATACTAATTAGCGGGAGAATCTTTGGTGCTTCTTAGATCATTCCAAAAGTCCAATCCAAGAGAAAAGGCGATGCTTTGTATTAACTATCAACAACATACCAGCAAATATTATCAACGATTCCAGCATTTTTCCCAAATATTGGATTAGAATATTGACGTGAGAAGAGTAAGTTGTAATGGACCGAGAATTCCGCCCGCACCTTTTCCTCCAGCCAAGAGACGTGTCGTGCGATTGGCGCGCAAACTGAAACTAATATTATATATTATATATAAAGTTCCAGCCATGACGAAAATGTAACAGCACTACCAGCAAAATTGATTATCAACGATTCCAGCATTTTACCCATTGAATTGGGATTAGAATATTGCACGATCAGTATAATGCTTTGTATCATCTATCAAGTATAATGTATTGTATTACCTATAGAGTAGGCTAACCTGTATTATAGGCATATAACTATCAAGTAGAACATCTTGTATCATAATTAACTATCCAGTGTAATGTATTGTATAATCTATCAAGTATAAAGTACTGTATTATCTATCAAGTAGACTCACATCTTGTATTAAATTAACTATCAGTAGAATATCTTGTATTAACTATCACTCGTAGAATATACTGTATTACTCTCGAGTAGCCTAGAATATCAAAACTGATATTGCATTTCAAAAAATACAACAAAGGTCGAATCTTGAACACTGCTAGTCTGTAACTCTAATCTCGATACGATCTCATTTGAATCTACCCTTCAACTATCTACTGTTTCAGGAAATGACTTCTCTTAAGTTTAAAGAAATATCGAACCAGTTACGTCTGACACAGTTATCAACATCTGACCCCAGACATCCGGCTGCTCATCAACCGCAAACGTCCTACCTGATTTGTCCAAATAAAACCAATATATATATAGAAACACCACTACTATTATAGTAGTATACAAATAAAACCCATCCCCACAAACGTCTCTTACCTTTACTAGGCTTTAGCCGCCACTGTGACCCAAACTGGTAAGTTGAACTTTACTATCATAAATGAAATAAACAAATTTGTGGCAGCTCCGTTCCTGAAATATATAGTTGGAGGCTATAATATTACATACCGACAATCTAGCAGGTTGGTGGATTTTACCAAACTGCTCTGAAAAAAAAAACGTAACTCAATCTAAAATTGATGACGGCGCGCTGTAATTAATAGAGGGCGTTATTAAATCTGATGTCTGGCAAATTCAAATGAAGTCACTGTAGGTCATCGTCGGAGTTCTCTTTCGAATTTGGTTTACATGCAGGCTTTGGTATTTGGCACGTATACGTATTATTGTATTGTATGCTGAGCAGTCGTTATTCACGAATTATGAATTGATATGTAAGAAATGCCATTTAGAGTCAATTTTGGGTGTACTTTTGGTGAAAAGCCAAATCTCTCATTTGACCAGATATATCTCTTTCGAACGTGACATGTCC
Source organism: Orphnurgus asper (assembly GCA_027574785.1). Taxonomy (NCBI): domain Eukaryota; kingdom Metazoa; phylum Echinodermata; class Holothuroidea; order Elasipodida; family Deimatidae; genus Orphnurgus; species Orphnurgus asper. Next base: position 608 of record JAODAG010313308.1, on the reverse strand, counting down.
CTGTACGTGATGCCTATAGCAGGGACGTGACCCTTAATTAGTTGCAGTGCACACCTAAATTTTCGTAACAATAATTCACACCACAGGTTATGGGTTTAGGCAATTTGTTGGAGAAGACACATGTCACAAATGCTAATCTCAATACGTCCCGAGAGAATGTTCTGTGTCTTCCCATACCTTCAGCCCCGTTTTACATGTCCGTTCCGCATATTATTTGTAACTAAAATGAGTGCGCCCTATTTTGTAATAATATTTTACTCGGTAACACTGAAGGTATTATCAGAATCAAAACCGCGAACGACGAGAGCGCCCTCTAAAAGAAGCCTGTGCAACTGACGTATTGATCAAGTCTAGCCTCTTACCAGTCCAGAAGTGCAGAGAGTTATATCGGGAATGGAGGGGATGATTACAAAAGTAGTCAGGGTAGCCCTACAGTTTTGAGACGGTCTAAAGGGATTTCTCAAATGGAATCTAATTAGCTCCTGAAGAACCTAGGTCATATATATATATATATATCTATATATATCTATATATATATCTATATATATATATATACATCTATACATCTATATATCTATATATATACATCTATATATCTTTATATACAT
>JAODAG010313296.1:0-17180 GCA_027574785.1 Orphnurgus asper | reverse complement strand
TAGTTCCAGTTCCCAGATAGTTCCAGCTCCCAGATAGTTCCAGCTCCCAGATAGTTCCAGCTCCCAGATAGTTCCAGTGCCTTACATTTACTTTACTATAGTTTGTATTGTCAATGGATGTATCCCAGCTAACCTAAAACCATTAGATGAGTATATATATTTACTTCAGCAAAACTAAAGTGACAAATTGAATGATTGACTTCGTGAACAGTTTGGAAACCTTTACAACATACTCTTTGCGAACAGTTTTACATTTCTGGTCCTTAAAAATGACATACCTTTATGGCGACATAAACATTCCCACCTTGATAAATTGACCATGCCATTAACTACAAATTCTCACAAACTACAAAGAGAAAAAGGAAGATAAAGAATATAGGCAAATGTAATAAATTTGACCTAGGAACATTGCCTGTGAGTTGTCAGAACTCTGATTAACTCACTTGATAAGAGAAACATGTTCCACATAAAGTTGAACCCTGAAGAGGACGGAAAAGTTGGAGCTACCACTTTCATCAGACGACTGCAAAATGAAGAAGTAAAAGGAAGATATTAGAACCGTGATATTCCACCCTCCATTTTTGTTTACTCCTTTAAAACGGAACTAGATGAGACGTACGTGAATCTGAGATCGATTCAGCAGCACGCCGATCAGTGCACTGCAACCCCCCCACCCCCTTCACATGCTTATGGTTTCACACCAAGTCCAGTAAGTTCTGGAAATATTTGCGAAAGATTTCCTGTCCCCCCAAAAAAGCAGATCACTTTTCACTCGAGGCAAAACATGTCAAACTTGTTCAAATTTAAAGGCAGGTTTCGTAGTTCGTACCTTAAATCCTGACTCGAAGTAGAAGATTATTACATCATATGGGAGTTTACATAATGTCAGGAAGTAGGTCATAGGTGAAAGATTCAGAGATGCTACACTAGGTAGTGTAGTGTAGGCATCGTAAGAGATAGGTGAGTAAAAAGTGCAGTAAAAAAAAGAAAATCTATTTTCACGAGGTAATGTTTTCTACAACATACCATGCCAAGGATGACAGAATATAAAACAACGCTTCTGAATATTTGGGAGTACAGTATTTTCAACTTTTTGAAGCAACTATCTAATTTCTGTTTCCCTATAACCTCCATCTTGAGACCTCCCGTATTACTAACTTTTTACAGCATCTGGTGTTCTTAAAAACTGGTCGTCATTTCTCAACATTTTATTAAAAACTAGATATCACTTCACCATTCTGACAGGTTTTAACTTAATTCGACTAAGTTTAACAGATGGCAACGACCCCCATATGAAAGTCTAGAATTAATCAGCTGGTTTTCAAATATGTTAACCCTCCAACACCTCCCCTTCAACAGGGTACACAGAAATCAAAGTCAAATCAAGGGGGAAAAAAAATCCTCCTGACAGAGCACACCAACCTCCCCCCCCCCCCACTGGAGGAATGTGAATCTCCTGGAAGCTATTAAAACTTCAACAAATTTATGCAACTTAATTCTTTAAGCTGCCTGGTCATGACCCCCCATTCCCACCCAGCATGATATTTAACAAATTATGTAAGTTCCCCCCCAATACCCAGCATTCCTTCTGATTGTAGACTTTCCCTCAATGGTGTCTTTACGGGGCTGTATGGAGACCTACTACTGTCACTATACTATATATATATATACTACCTTAGCTTAGACTAAATGGAGGAGGATAGATGGTAGACAGTAGGCAAAAGTCTATTCAGGGGAGCTACCTCTTGTGGCAGATCCCTGCTGTAGATATGATTGAAACTATGAGGTTCATATATTTCAATATGAGGTTTATATATATATATATATTATAATTATATATAATTATGTATAGAGAAATACTACATAGAGAAACACACACACACATACAAAAGCCATCTCCTTGTAAGAAAGCTGAGCTATCCATGAGTGTCAACACAGTTTTTGAGGGGTGGCACAGTTTCGCAGCTTTACATTCACAGCGATTTCCAGGCGAAGATAGCGAGCGGCCTTTGATAAGGCCCAAACGAAGACTTAGCCAGGGATTGCAAACAGTCGTAGAGCATCGACCCATGCTGAAGCTCAATCATTAGTGTATAGGCCTATAATTTCCTCAATTTCCCTGAAAACTAACGGTGAACAACCGGACGTGCAGACGGTTTAGTCGAGATTCCAAGTTGCAACATTCGACATTCAATGTGCATTCCTTCGACGTGATATCATGGATAACATTCGGAATGATTTTATTTGCAAATAAAACGTCTCTCTCTCTCTCTCTGTTACAAAGGTTCTCCTTAACATGTTTGGAACATTTTAGTCCAAGAAATTGGTGGAAAATGATGTTTCTGTTTGAAATTATCCAGGTTTGATGACAACCCTTCTTCTTCTGTTAACTCGATTTCCACAAATTGGAAGACTTCACAAAAAGCCGAAAGACATTTTTTTAGGTAGGCCTATATTACTTCATGAATGACCACCTGAAAGGTAGGACACATACATGTTGAGTATCAGTATAAGTTAGGGTATTAGGCTTAGTATCTAGATACAAGTCTACTACATGTGGTGTCTTACATGAAGTACATACCCCCTTTAAGCTCTCTTAGGGGCACAATAGAACTATGAAAACATTCTGGTAAATGAATTAAAATAACATCATGTCTCCAGGAATTTAGGACCAAGGGAGATCTATCTCTTACTCTTAATTAAAAAGAAGTGACCTGACAACAGGAACTTTTACCCTAAAACAGTAAAAGCATGTCTATATCTATCCTAGGGGGGGGGGAGGAGGAGGGTAATAAACAGTTATCTTTACATCAGAATTAAACAAAAGCAGATATTGTTTGGTGAAAAACCACCACAGGGGGAATGAATTGTACCATAGATAAAACTTATCATATAAATCATGTCCATCATCAACCTTTATATTTAACCTGTAAATCTCTCAAATGTATAAGGTTGCTTTTTTTTTTCATTGCCAGAGGCTTGCTCAAGGGGGTCCAAAAATAAATTGGTAGGAAAACCTTCAAAAAAAAAATGAAAGAGACTCATGACTTGGATCTCCCATCTATCTATAGAGTATAACAAATGAAAAGCTCTGAAAGATTTCCAAATACCAGAATCAGAGGAGAAAGTGCAGAAAGTCATAAACATGTCAGAAGTTTACCAACACAAACAGCGACCTTCAGCTGGCATTCCTTTTAAGGTATAAAGCAATAAATATTTTTTTAAATTTTCAACAGGAACTATAAAAATTGCCCCATGTGAAGGGGGGGGGGAGGGTGGAAGTACTTGATTCCTGTCAAACAACCTTTGCCTTCCCTGGAAGATCAGATCAAAGTTCAACACATGATAAGTGAATTGTAAATAAAAAAAATGCTGTATAGACAATGTCCTAATGTTATCCCCGCTAGCTAACCTCGAGAGTTCAACAGTGCTCCAAAATGAGAGCAACCTGTTCATCACCACTTCACCACAGCTGCATTTCAACCTTCAACAAACATTTTGGTCCCCTCAATCTCAAGGCAGCCTGGTGGTACCCCACTCCTGATGGTTAATGATCAGAGAGAATCAGTCCCTGGAGCTCGGGAGAATATTTCAAATTTTATCTTTTATGCTTATCCATTTTATAACTGTCTGGCATGTAAAAGACAGGTACTGCAGAAGCAGTTCTCTCACCGGGTAATTATTGGTTGGGTTTTGCATCACACAGTTGTGGGTATGTATTTTTAGCCCCTCTGCCATGCCAATTTTGCATTGCACTTTATAGATATTTTCATATAACATACATTTTTGTTTACAATAAATATTTTACTAATATTTGTTTTTCCCCTGCTGGTCCTGGGTCAGTAGATGGTCCAGAGTAACCAGGGTAAAGTAGTTTCCAAGAAACTCTCAGCTTGTGGTCATCCTAAGCCTACATGTGGAGTCTCCATGTCAGATTATTTGGTATTATTTTTATTATAGTACTGTAGTCACCCAAACCCAAGAGTTCACCAGGTTTTAGCAATGGAATTTAAGGTACATCCACATCCCATGGGGTATAACTACTGGTATGTAATAATAATAATAATAATAATGAATTTTGATACTAGGTAAAAAAAATTCCCCTTTGTCCCTAGTGATACTCAGCAGCTGCAGAGGCCTTGGAAAGGGAAGACCATCATTATTGACAAAATATTTCATGCACTTTCAGATGCTGGGTTCAACAGTACAATTTACCAACCATAAAGAACAAAGAAAAGAACAACAATAGATTGGAAGACCAGAGAATTTCCACTGTATGATGAAAGACAAGTTTGAAGCAGGAGGTGGCAGGCAAACATAACTAATTATATATCAGTGAAAAACAAGCCTACCAAATTATTGGGTATACAAAATACTTCATGTAAATTATAAGATAACCTCAAATATAGGATGCATACATGAGTAGGTATAAAGTTAGGGGATAGGCTAGTGTCTACATAAATAATCAGTGATAATAGCCATGAACATACAACCTATGGATAAAACCGGATTTATTTCGCCAGACGGCCAGACATACAAGGCTATTAAAAGCTCTTATTTGAAGAGCGCCCCTTAAGTTACTTGAGTGTGATACGTCAAACAAATTTAGTTGCTTGGCGTCGACACACCAGTCACATGACTTCGGGTCTTATCCAAGCCACGAAAACTTGGAAATGCGGAAACGACGTCCCTGTTACAAAAACTTTTAATAATTTATGGCCACAGGTCAGGTGACTTACGCCATTGGAGTCCGACTTCCACCCCTTGGGAGCGTACTTCGATAGCTTGTGCTTTGGATCCAAAAAGTCATACTCTTTTTCTGTTGGGAGAGAACGGGAGGGAGTGTTTCGTCACGTTAAATCGCGTGTATGGATTACTTGCATACGCAGGCGAGTATAGCCCAGACAGGGCCCTCGTCGTAGAGGTTCCTCTACGGCGAGCGCAGTCGGATCGTAGTAGTAGGTCCAGGGGACATGCGAGGATTGAACCCGAGCAGAACCGCACGGAACTGGTCGGACACAATCTCCAGGTCGGGGGTCCACTAGCGGTCCCCTACATATACTGTAGGCCTTCTACTTACACGTGTCACTTAGCAGGAACATTGCTACATATGATTCTGGAGGGAGAGGACACACACATTTGTTGCCCTTTTTCAAATTCAAGTTGTTTTTTTTTCTTCCAAAACTGTGGATGGCCCATTCCAGTTTACAGACATCGAAATTTACCTTGACCACACTACGAAAGCTCACCGTTTTCTAAACACAATCCAAAGTATTGGTTATCCTTCACCCCGAGCATGAAACAAACTTGGTCGAACAGCTCTTGAACTTTCGTTTTAACCTGCAGAGGGGAAAAAGAAACAATCTCGATGATACCGGTTAGCAATCATTCATTCATGAACATCATCCTTCCAACAGTGGGTAAATTCCTTGCTCTCTGCGAAAGAACTTTAAAGTCATGAACAACCGTTCCGAATCACCGCAATCCAATCCTTTCAAATTCACATATATCTGCAGGCAGGCCACCAAAAACCGAAGAGGGAAAACATTCCACCAAAAATACCATATATGGTCATAACTGTAACATGGTCAAACTTTAGTTTTGTATCCATTTCTTATGGCTGCTATCTACTCATTGTGAAATCTGTCAATATGATGATTCTCTTCACGACAGGAGAAATTTACGAACCTCCCAGTAAAACCTCGCAGTAAGTCCCAAACCTCCCAGTATGCCTCAAACCTCCCACTAAGTCCCAAATCTCCCAGTAAGCCTCAAACCTCCCACTAAGTCCCAAACCTCCCAGTAAGCTTCAAACCTTCCAGTAAAGCACCAAAACCTTCCAGTAAGCCCCAAACCTCCCAATAAGCCCCAAACCTCCCAATAAGCCCCAAACCTCCCAATAAGTCCCAAACCTCCCAGTAAGCCCCAAACCATGCACCCAATCACAAACAAGCCTCATAACGCCCAGCGAAACCCGCAAACAACCCGGCAGGCCCCCAAAAAACTGCCCACAGTGTGTCCCCCAAACATCATGGTAAGCCCCAAACATTTTTGGCAATATTTAAAGCTTGCTAAACTTAATTTATTTGCTCTTTAAAACCAGTTGCTTGCACATCCTTCAGTAGTGCACCTGTTAATATTATAAAATTGTCCAGATTAATTTTACACTCACAAACTTGCCAGGTGCAGTTTGTCAACTTTGCAGACTTAATTTGGGCATAAAATGAAATTGGTTCTATTTCAAATGGATTTCCTTCTATAAATAGCTTTGGCAAAACCTATAAATACAGACCTCCCTATCAGCTTGCAGGGTGCAACTATGCAATTAATAGTAATTTTTTATGGTGGGGTTTGGTTTTGGTTACATTATTTTAGTGAAAAGACTTAAGGGGAGAGTGTATCCTTCATTCATATTAAATTTAAATGGAGTATACAGTAGTAATAAGGCTTAAAATTCCATTCCATCATTGCAGATTGTACAAACACAAAGGTCACGCAACACACCACCTGATTTTGTATGAGCTGCATTTGCATTATCCTAACAATATTTGCTATTGCCTGCTGCTCAAGTATTAGGCCGATACCCTGGACGTACGGTAACACTTTATACCGACCAGAATGTTTTCGTTTCAGCAGGTTAGAAAATAATTGCTCCAGTTAAAGTTTGACCCTTCATCGCGACACGTGACCTAGACTAGCTCTGCACTGTTCCAGTACCCTACACTACCAGTTCCATCCATAGGGCAACCCTCACTGACCTCTGAAGCTAACCCTAGCTTGCCTGGTTGATTGTACACACATTCCATTCACGACACATCATCCGACCATTACACTTCAATGGTGACAATTGCTGCTCACTTGGAAGAAACTTACCCACTGAAGCTTACCCACTGAATCTTACCCATTTAAAGTGATAGCTTAACTAACAGTCACTCATTCTGGATACCTTTTATTTCTTATAAAATATAGTATACTATAGTTTTTGTAAGAAAAAGATTAGACAGTCTAGAAACTGTGAAAAGCTATCGGACCCCAATGAGATTATAATTGTTACAAACCCATTTGTGAAATATTTTGCCAGGTCATAGGTGGAAGTTATTGTAGTAGATGGTGCTACAACTACTAATGTATATACTGTAAAAAGCATCTTGTAAGAGGTGGGTACTATTACAACACACTAAAAAGGCTATTTATTTTTGCAGACAGCTATTTGTATGCATATATGGTTTATAACCTATTTGTATATGTATATTGTGGGTATACAGATTTGTTTCTATTTGATTTTGCGAGCATACTAATATGCATGTAGGCTATATATATATATATATGTATTTGCAGACATGTATTTGGTGGACATAAACTTGTACAATATGTGTTTGTCTTTGTTAACAGACATATCTGCATGTACGCGCAATTGTTGATCAATTGCAACTGTCGTCAGTACTCATACCTACATGGAGATATTTTAATGACTTCTGACCTTACCGTATATGGCAGACTCGAACTGATTGTAGAGAGAATAGGCCTACTGTATGTAACAATGTTTGGTTACCCTGAACATTAGAAAACTTTGTGATGTCTGGAGGCCATCACATTAGAGATTGTGCACGTTTTCGAAGAAATTTGTCTGGTATTTCGCATCTCAGAATGCTTTTCGTCGACCTCGTAACCCTAAATGTATAGTCAGTATTTTTTGTTATTCCCCCTCCCTCCCCCAATGCATTGACTCTGTGCAGGCACTCTCGTTAAGGATTGATCCGACTTCTGACTATTAATTTGACTCATAATTTTACATATAATTATAGACTTTTAATTTGTTTCACTTTAAAAAAAGCAGTCTTTTCATTTGAAATGAGTGGTATCTAGATTTGGCTCCCAAGCGTTCAAACAGCTCAGTTCTCTCGTCCGACGGTTCCAAACGATTCTCTCGACGCACTCCTTTTTCCGTTATGGGGAGGTATACCGACACAATAGTAAGTAGTATAACTTGGGACGATCGTTGTTGCGAACTAAAACTGTTAATTACGAGCTACTTAGTGCTCATTATAATAATTAAGCCACCCGTACATGAACCTTTTCGTTTTTTTTTAATTAAGGGATTTATATATCAATATGTTGGGAAATTTCCAGAGGTGCGATCGGAATGTTTAACAAATTCCAGTCAGTCATAGGCGAGTTGAGTTGGTTGAAGGGGATTTGGTTTTCTGGTTTCAAAGAATAGATATTGCATTAGGAATTTTCCACGTGTCACTGTCAGTTAAATTGTAGGCCCTACGCTATATTTGGAGGAAAATAATTGTTAAAAAAAAATATTTATATATTTTAAAAATATATAAAAAAAATAATTTGTTAAAAAGATTCCATGTTAAGTTTGGAATAGTTTCACACTTCAAGTCTCTTAGGAACACAGCAAGAATTACAAACAAGCTGCTAGCACATACATGGTAGGCTACATACCACAATTATAGTGCAGCCACATAGCGTGTGGACTAAAAAATAATGCTCCTCCCAATTTTTCTGCCAGAGTCATTCATCGTAGGGCTATCCTGAAAATTCCCTCAGGAGTTTAAAACTAATCAATTATTATTATTTAGAATTCAACATTGGAAATGCCGGCCGAACGGCTTTAAACTTAACCCACGCGCGAACGAAACAAAACCCTGGAGTTTTTTCGAAAAAACACTCTCCGGAGAGGGAATGATCGACAATATTGTTCCGTTCTTTCGAGATATCGCCCGGTATTCATTTTCCCCACGAAAAGTAGAAGATTGGACTTCTGAATGTATTTTCTTTACATTCTACGATTGCGCAGTGTTTATCGATGTTTCCAATTTTCTTCCACAAAAGTTTTGTGTTGCTTTTTTTGGAAACCTTGTTTATCGTTTTTTTTTCTCAAACCCAGAGTTTGCTTTTCCTTTCTAAAGTCATGTGTCATGCAATGTATAAGGCTATATGTACCAGAAGAATAGAATCAGTTATGACTCCTCAATAACCACAAATCATCCCTGTGGAATTTACCCCAGTCTGCAAGAGATGACCTTTGAACCATGGGAACTGACTTAAAGAAAGGCATTCATTTGGCTTAATAAAGAACCGCAAATAATATCTCTATATATATATATAACAAGTGCACATACTGAGTGGTTATTATTTAAGCTCACCAACCAGACAGAGTCAGACCAATTTCTCAGAAAATGAGAGCAGGGTTGCATTCTTTATAATTTGAAGGGCCAAGTGCTGTATGTGACTGATCTATTTTTAATAGTCTTTAAGAAGGATGAAATAAGGTTAACTCTAATTTGAGGTCAGAGGGTAGAATTATTTTGGTAGGTGGTGAAAACAGGACAGAGGGGGTTGTCTTGAAAATGGTTGGAAGACCCACCTTACCACCAGATAAGTGGTATACACATTTATAGAAATGGAAGGGTCTTAAGTTAAAGCATTTCCCATGACAAGAAAGAAGGTTGAAAACAAATTGTCAGAATTGTAACAACATTTATTAAGTTAAATTAATTTACTTAATAAACCAACAGCCATCCAAAGTATGGGTCTCTGCCCTTTCGTAGATGCATGTAGCCTCCAGGACTCGGGTCAGGGATGTACCATCGGTGTCAGCAGGCGTCTTCCGTAGTTTGTCAATGACGTCATCATCTCCGCCATGGCATACCGTATCTGATCATCAGAGAGCCTAGAGATTGGTGGTAAGCAGCGCTTTAGAGGTCCGCTTAGAGGTCCGCGTGAGCGAGTCAAGACGTCTCTGTTACTGCTCTTGCCAGACAGCTCGGAACAGACATGCAGTACGAAAACCTACCACCCAGGGTTGTCATCGCACAGGTTACCCCCACCCGACGCTGTCGATACCCGGTTCTGAAGTTACTACCCGGGTATCACAGAACTTGTTTGTTGACAGTTGTAAAATTAGACAAGCTACCTTCAAAATGGAATGTGAGGACCCAATGGAAATCCACATGCATCCCAAACCGAAATTCGAGTCGGCGTGACGTGACAACTGAGGGGTTAAAACCGTAGCAAGTTTGTGGTGCTAAAAATAGTCTGCTTTTTACAATTTGCTACAATGTTGCATAAATTTTGTTTAAAACTTGTCGTATTTTTGGTCAATTAAACTCACCTCAACGTACAGCTGCAAGTGTTCTCCATGAAGTAGTTTGACCCGGACCCCCTTCTTCCCCGGTTGGTGGCGTTGAGTCGCTTTACCGCCGCTGGTCACGCCTCCCGCCGCCCCCCATATAGGCATTGTCCGACCCGGTGGCAGAAGTCGGCACGGACGATTTGTAAGTTGTAACACCCCTTCCAAAAATAAAAACTTCAAACTGTTCTAAAAATCGACAGACTCATTGTTAATTTATTTTTAAGAGGATTTAATAATCACGTTAGAATTTCCCTCCTTCGAAGTTTTTCCTTTCAGAGACGGGCGGGTCTCTTGCTGCGTCCCTGTCCTCTCGAACAGAGTTGGCAGTTTTTACCAAACAGTTGCAACTCTCCGATTGGTAGAGAGACGTAATTTCCTCTTCAATCGCTTATACACCATACAGTGCTATTTTTTGGCGGTGGACAGTGGTCTTGTTATCTCCGCCCCCTCCCTGTCGAGAAAATGGAAGAGAGCAGGGTTATAAGAACGTGAATACTAGGAAATAGTTAAGAGCAGCTAAGCGTTAGACCTACTCTGTCAAGGCTAATACGGTAGTAAATGTGTACTTCTGGAGAAGAACCATTAAGAATCGGAATATTCTCGGCAAAAAGTAAACACTGAAATAATAAAATAACTGCATAAAACGTACTACAGGTACGCACTTCACCCAACTGCAAATGCCTTCTAAAAAATTCTCCACGACACGTTTCATCTCGATCAAACACACTCGCCTATGAATCGTGTTCCTCCGTTTATTGAATTTACAAAACTTTCATTCAATCGTGCTAATTTAAACCATCAATTTCCTGCGTCGTCGACGAAACCAACAGATTCCTGAGAACTATATTATTCAGTGCACTTCAAAGTTCAGTCGACCCCAATGGTAATACTCGGCCACCGACCTTGCCTATCATCAGCCAATTATAAACCTATTTTCATGACTGGGTAGGCTACTTATTTTCATTTTTTAATAAGCAGGAAACTTAATGAATCCAAGATTTCAACATGAGATTTATAAAGGCCTAGTGAAATAAAGACACAATGCTTCATTGTCTCCACTTGGCTGTCTCTCTGGAAAAAAACAATCACCGTGTGCATGTCAGTTTGGTCACTCAGTTTTTCAGCTCTGTGAAGAAATATCCTTCTTAAACCTTTCTGGACCTTTATTATTTTGATATTTTTTTGGCCAATTAAACCATACCTTTGTATAAAAATCATACAAAGATGTTTGTGCATGCTTCTTCATGTTAATCTCATGTTCGTCTAATGAACATTACTGTATGCATGGTTTGTTTCTGATCAATCGCAGTTTGCCGGGTGTACAGTAGTAGTAAACTCTAACGGCTTAAAACTGGTCATTTACAACATGGCGGCCATCTCTGAAACTAGACCAATCGATGCTCAGCTCAATTGGACGGATGGATAGATGGATGTGGGGTTTTCATTATCATTTTTTTTAGACAGCAATTGTATTAAATCTTGGCTTCAAATATAGGTCATGATTTTGTTTAAGTCATGACGTATGTACTGTATCTTCCTATTTAATGTCCATTACGGTAGTGTTCTGGACATTGTATCTGTCAAATAGCATGGACACTACCAGTACATAAAGAAACAGTGCAGGAAAAAAAAAATCACACTATTTTTTCCATTAAATAAACGTATAGAGTAAATTACAAAATCAACAGGGATGACACAGCGCAAATGCAACATTGATATGGTTCCATGACATACATGCATACCATAACATGAAACCTGACAGCCATCGTGGAACTTCCGGCCGGCGCGAATTACCGAGAAAAATCTTACGCTTCAAACAGCATGGAACGCGCGGAGAATAAATTATCATTCTCACAGGTACAGCTCATTATCGTTAACAAAAACAAAATAATCCTTCAACTGCGATCACGGGGTCTCCGGTCGGGAGGACATACGGGATGATGGAAGTCGTTTGGAATGCCAGGAATGATCCGGATCGCTTCCGCCAGGCCGACATACCCGGAATCTGACGGGCTTATGAATCCGTTTGACCGGACAGGTATGCAGAGCAAGGCAGGGTTTAGTAATTAATACAAGTTATCATGATACATGAGAGGCTGACATGTATGTATGTATGTTATTATGATTGATGGTGTGGGCAGTATGATGCTAACCTGTAAATAGACTTTATTTTGGTGTACATATTTGAGCTAGTGAAAATGTCAAATGTCCTTGTCATCTTCAGCAGATAGCTATGATGAATTCAAGGGAGGAAGGGCCAAGGTAATTAGCCCCAAGAGGATGGATCCACTAAACTTTAAAATGAAACAATGCAAAATTATAAGTCTCAAGCAAAATTATTAAAGCAGCTTTCAGGAGGAGTTTGAACTGGAATTTTTTCAGCATTCCAAACATACCTCTGGAAATTGCCCACATATCGAGACAACCCTTAAGCAAACTAAAAGATGTTGGTGGCTCGTTTGTTTCGTATAATTAGAAGTTATTAGCCTGTAATTTAATAGTTATTTGTTCAGCCACAAAAAAATAAAAATAAAGTTTGTCTTCCCATTGCCAAGTAAGTAGTTAAGTAGCTTAGACATCGTTAGTAGTAAGACATTAATCGGCGAGAATGTTCAACACAACCTCCGAACAAGTGACTAAATTCATTCACTACACTGCATGCAGCACAATGCTACATCCATTGCCTAACAATGATTATACCATAAAGTTTTTTTTTTCAACCAAACTGTTATCTAAGATGGTTGTGGTTTTACTATAAAAGCATACTTTATTTTTCAACCCACATTCATGACCTAAAATAAAACAGTAATTTGGTGTTTGATTGATAGTTGTATGTTTTAGATTATTGCACTGATGAATCAAAAGGAAGCATAAAGTTCATAAATGTGGATCAACTATTATTTAAAACAATTTGGATGATCACATCAGAGCAGGTTAAGTACCTTTCATGAATCTCACAGGCTATTCATCAAATGAGACTTTTAATCTTTATCTAGAGACAAGGGCCATTTTCAAACTGCATAAAAGAAATAACCAGCTTTTCACACCATCCCATAAAAAAAGAACAGGAAATTTGTTGGTTTTGTATGTCTTTAGGAAAGAAAAAAAAATCAACCACAAACTTTACAAGATATTTTAAACATTCCAAGATAACTTTTATGACTAGAAATGGATACTAGTGAATCTTAAATCACTCTAACAAGCAGCAGGGGTGCTAGTTTATCCCTCAGAACTGTGAATAACAAAATATTTTATCACCTCAAATGGGCAATTCTTGTCATCATTACAATTTACAGGTTTTTTTTTTTTTAATACAACAGACAAATTTTAAGGTCAGAACTTCAGAGGTCATAGCTCATATTACCCAAGAGAGTGTGGCAAGGTTTAAAAAAAAAATTTAGGATGATCAGAGCAGGGAGCTTCTAGTGGCAGCTCCAAGATCAGAGGAATCCTGGTGTTAAATTGTTATTTTTTATTTATCAACTTCTCTAAATTGCAGCAGTTTCCTCTTTCTACAAACTTTACACTGCAGCATTTTTTTCTATCCTATGGCAATTATTATTGAAAGACGATTCTTTTAGGGATGTTTAAGAACGTAATCAGCAGTTTGTTAAAAGGAGTAAATTACTTAGTCTAAAGCCAAATGTTTGGCAGCCTTGGTATTTTAGCATGATAATGCCTTTCAGACGCCAAAAGATGCTTATAAAGATTCTCATCTGAACCTCTTCATTAGAGTTGGGTGAGTTTTGGTAAAAACACTCACAGTTTCTCTGGTCCAGACAACTTTTGTAATAAAACTAAACAGTAACAAAAACACTATACACACAAACAAAAACACTAAACACACAATAAAAACACTAAACACACAAACAAAAATACTAAACACAACAACAACGTTCACTAAACCATAATAAAAACACTAAACACACAAACAAAAACACTAAACACAACAACAACGTTCACTAAACACACAATAAAAACACTAAACACACAAACAAAAATACTAAACACATAATAAAAACACTAAACACACAAGAAACCAAAAAAAACTCAAACCCAATTGGCCTATGGATTCCTTGAGGACCATACAGGAAATTTAATTTAAATTTAGTTCAGGCTACTTTTACATGTACAAGTGTTTGTCGACCATTGGACTAATATGTACAATCAAAAAGAACTCATGTTTCCTGAAACTTGACAGTTGCCTAAAAACTCATTTAGGTGAATAATGGAAACATGTCCAACTTTGATAACCTTTGTATAAGCAATAACAACTATTATGAATAAGGTAGGCAGGCCTACATGATCCAACGTGAAGCCTTGAAGGGGTCGCATGAGCTTTAGCCAAGACCATCCTTAGCAAGATTAGCCACTTCAAGAACAAACCCCTCTGTAATCATGAACATTCATCTTCCAACTTTGATCACAAACGCGTCAGCATTGTATGCACAATCATGATTCAATAGATTCCTTGAGCTTTGGCAATGAACAAAATGTTCTCAAAACCCTTTTATTTAAAAACAAAATGTTGTCCATTTATCTCCCATCCCCCCACCCACCATGAAAATGTCGAAAGCATGATATTTATATATATATATATATATAAGTTCATTCTTAAGATTCTACATCCTTGCCCTTAAAAATACAATCCTCACTCATAATCCATTTTGCAAAGTACCCTCCCAATGAGACCCACATTCTATTCAGCTATGTACTGTATGTACCGAGGTACACACTCCCCAATTGACTACATGATAAAGGCCACATACTGTAAGCCCTGAAGAGCTGAGATTAATATTATTATACAGTTAGTTTCCAATAGCCCACTGGCAAATCAACTGGCCCAATTTCAAATCTTTCTAACCTTACCTAACCTCCTTTTGCACTGCTTTGCAGAGCTCTCCACATTCCATGCATAGCTTCTAACACACAGATACATAGCCTATACCCAAACAAAACCTGGAAGGGGGGAGTAGTGACACAGGGGTGATAAGTGGCCAACCTTCCAGCTTTTGAGCCAAGATTTATAATCAACTCTGGCAGACAAGAGTGGGAACTGATAGTTATGTGGAAGCACCAAGGTGTGCCTTTCATGCAGATAACAGGCCCAGTCAGGGATAGTTATTTCACCTGCTGGGAAACAAATCCCCCTCTCTCCACAGATCGGTCAAAGTGCTGGAAAAGTCATCCTCCATGAATGTTGTAATGGTGACTTCTTCTTCTTCTTTTTTTAAGCAGTGAATTCAATATTCTCCGAAACAACTTTTTATAACTTTTCTTATTTTCAACTATAAAAACTTTCAGATCGTCATCCCTTAGGATGATGCAAGCCCCATCCAGAGAACATTTACAAAGTCCGGGGCGACAACTCCCAAGTGCTTACTTATACTACTTGAATGGTCAGGGAGAGATCTGCCTCCACACGGTGCAACGGTGGACGAGTGTGTTCACGCGTGTGCGACCTCCGGTTCTCCGTAGCGTACTACGTACGGTGGGTGGGGCCGTAATTTTTAAAAATAACCCATTGCTCGTAGTTTGTTTGGTGACGTCACGGCCCGCCTCTGGCACATTCACCCTTCGGAGAGCTTAAGGATTCTGGGTAAGCAGCCCGGAAGAGGATGGATGGCCGCATCGTCCTCGTACCCATCACACAATGTTCACAAGGAGGTGCAGCTTCTATGGGGAGGGGCATGGGGCTTATATTATGGCATCCTCAACATGTGCAATCCGCAAGCAACATTTCCATTTCAGACTTCGCAACTGTCAGTTTGTACGTGAAGTGCACTCACTATTGACGGTGGAGAAAATTATATTTAATTTTCGTGCCATGCTTTCTTTGCTTCAGACTATCTTCATTAGGAAGATAATCACCAACGATCTGATAATACGAACAAAAGTACGTTCTTAATGTATAGTGTTAATATAATATACATCTTATAACATCTTATTACTGCCATGTTATATTCCAAAATATCAACATAGAAAAAGAAAGATCTTTAGATGAGGACCAAAATGTCTTGCAAGGGAAAGAGTTCATTTATTAATTTCATTATTGCAAGTTTTACAACTGGGCCAAGATTGAAAATAAAAAAAACATATGTTAACTGTAGTTTTAAAATTCCGTGTAGAAGGCACATGGCTTTTTCCTATCCATAGAAAAATTCTTATTCTCAAATCTGTCCCTCCAACCCCATTCCCTTCCTCTTTATACTATCGCTAATTTTTAGTTTACTATTTCAAATGTAAATCCACCAATATATGACCTCCTATGATATGGTTTTACTTAACCAACAAGTCAAAACTGCAATGCACTTCGCTGCAGGACAAGAGGTTTTGATTGCCTGTAGATTCCTTAGACCTTGACCCATTCAAGAATTTAAATTGCCCCCCCCAAAAAAATACCAGAGATGAGCTAGCAAATTACAAATCGATCATAAATCACAAAGAGACCACAAATTTTGGACAGGTGGTGACAGGCTTTTCTTGTCTAAATACAATCAAAACCACAAAATATTACCCATCATTATAGGTTGCAACTGACTAACATGTTACAGATCAGCTCAACCTTTTGTTATCTGCATGCCAGAAGATTAAAACACTTCCTCATGTATGTAGGGTAGACTCTGAGGTATATACTTCACTAAAAGGATACGTCCAGGTCAACTGTTTGAAAGTTTACTGATTTCAAATAATTTATCATAACCGTGCTCCAAGTTTTATCCCAAATCTTCGTTCCTGCACAGAAAAAATTGTGAAAATGTATGGGTGAATACGGACTCCGTATTCACCCATACGGAGGTATTGAAAGAGCCTTGTGTAGATTTGCATATAGACCTGGTGACATGTTACGTATTTTCCTAACAACTCCTAAGCAAAACTATATGTACACAGTAACACAGTAGTATAACTTCGACAGTGCATGCGAGGGTTATGTATCAGGCATTCGGTGAAAGTCTTCTCTTTCAGTTATGTATGCATTTCCTTTGTGTTTACCAACACATCCATCTATTTCCTGACAACACAAGCTCTC
>JAODAG010313285.1:1526-12394 GCA_027574785.1 Orphnurgus asper | reverse complement strand
ATGCACTATGGTCGCCATATTGGCGAGTGGCTTATTCATGACTCATTGTATTTTTATTATCATTTTCATCCCTTACAATCGTTATTCTTAATTAATTAATAAATTAATTAATACTTGGCTACATGGGAATTACATGCTGTCGGTGGTGTCGTATGCATGGATGTACTCTACCGTGGTCCCTACTGCGAACATGTTAACAAAGTTGCTGGACCTCTGTAACATTCTGTACTACTGGAAGTTTTAAAAACAAAATTAATTTGGCTTCATCCAAAAAATAACATAGCATAGGAATCGTACTGCATTTGCATTTCAGGTTACAAGTATTGTTTTCTTGACAGTCATCCCCATCGTTGTGGGGCGGGGGGAATTGATGAAATGTTGGAATCTAAAGAAAAGATGATACTTACATATCTTTATCCAGAGAAGATGTCCAATCTACATATCTGCCGTAAATAAATTTCAAGTCCTTCTCCTCCACCTGCTTGGATAGGTTCTTGATGTAAAGCCTCGTGTTGGGATCACCGGGTTTGTAGTTCTTGAAGACGGACATCTTCTTCATACCTGTCAAGCAAGCAATCAGTTCAACGAAATCAAACTGTAACGATGACAATCAGTTCACTGTGTTGGCGATACTCGATTGATTTACTAATCTGTCAATCAAACCAAACACTGTCAATCAAAGCAACAGCTAAAGCATGCCTCTTGCAAGGTTTATGCATGACCTTCAGTTCATGGCATACGCTGATTCTTACCATCTCTAGATATTTTATTCTTCAGCTGTTCCTTTTTGATGAAGTCTGCTGATTCAACCTCTTCCTCACTTTCTTCACCATCTCCATCTTTCTTGGCGGGAAGCGCTGGTGTGAACGTTCCAAAGCCACCTGCCACATCAGCTCCTTCGGGGAATATGCGAGGGGACTCTTTACCTACCAAATAATCACGAAAGGTAGAAAATGTATTTCGACTTAACGCCAGCATTATATAATCTTCAAATCCGCAGTTCTCATCCGTAGTTTCTCCGCAGCATATCTGCTCGTCAGAGAGGTCTACACATTTTAGGTGAGCAGCGCAGTGTCAAGGTCCGCGTGAGCCAGTCAAGACGTCTCTGCCACTGCTCTCGGGATACGTCGCAGACCAAACCACATGTGGTCCAAAAACGTACCACGTGGAAGTTTGAGGGTGAAAACGGTCGGCGTGAACGAAAATAATAAACATATAATGAACATGAACGGATCTCGCACCATTAGCCACGAAAAAGCAATCTGGACGGAGTAACAGATTAGCCTAACTGCGTCTAGAACGATTAGTTTGGAACATTCAGGTAGTTTGACGTGGTGCGGTAAAACAGGCAGGGCATACCGATTTCTGTTTCTGCCTGTTTGCCCAGAGACGCTGCGATGCCCTCTGACAACCTGATCTCGGGCTTTTTCAGGGACACGGCCGACTCGTCAAAGACCTCCGATGGGTCGATCGTCTGACCGGCAGCCTCGGGCCTCGAGGGAGCCTTGCTCGTGGCAAGCAACTGGTCCAGCCTGGGCCTCTTTGGTTTGGCAGGCCGACGCTTGGAGGGGCGCTTGAGAGGAAGGACGTCTTTCGGTCTAAGGGAAAAAAAGGAAGACGGAGGGAAAGGATCAAACGATGGGTGGGGCGAGACGGTCGTGCTCCGAGGATTGAACCCCATTTCCATCCCCGTTTTGAAGCCAGGTGTATTATATACGATAAGAAAAGAAACCACAAGATATGCTCAGTTGAAAGCTAACCCTGCCTACACTGCTGCGAACATAAATGCGTACCATTTGAAATAATATCGTCCGTAAAGCAGCCTACTTCATCGAGCTAGGATCATTACCTATGATTAACAAGAAGAATTTTGTCTTTATTATTGTCATATTATACTCCCAGTTGACACCGAGGGTGGGGGGAGGGACATAGATGTGCATGCTGTCCGATTCACATTCGAGAGTATTCGAACATTCAGACCAAGCAGTCCCTTACAGCCGATTGGTCAAAAGACACACGGATATGATGATCGCCCCAGTTCTGAATCCATGTGGGAATTCACGTCGTCCAGTCAGACCTTTTCTTGAAGGATAACCAAGATCGCAGCCTCGAGCCCTGTCTGTGAGACCTCGCACTTTGAAGATGATATAAACCATATTTGGACCAAACTGCATTCACGCAAGAGGGAATGCAGTGTCTTAAGTGCTTGCCTGGGACAGTATACGGACAACTCAGTCAGCAAACACCATAATTTAAATACTTCAAACGTCACCACAAGCAGGTTGTTTAAATTTCTTGTGTAATTTGACTGCCATACATGTGGAAATTTCTACATTTTGAAATCTGTCTCAGAGAGCTGCCTCTAATGGATATGGTTAGTGACTTTATATGGGTCTGTACTTCATGTAAGACCACCTAAGATATAGTGTAATGTAACATGTGTGTGTGTATAGATACTAAGCCTATACCCTGATTTATACATTCTCACGTATCTATCCTATATTTGAAGTGGTCTTGTACGAAGCATTATACCCTTTACACACCCTTCTGTATTTTGTTATACTGATAATGGCAGTCACAAATGGAAGATGACATATTTAGCAAAACCTAGCTTTTATCTGAAAAGGTGACACGTGCTTCTTTAATATTGAGATTATCTCTAACCTGTTCTTTTGTTCCTCTTCATCACTCTCTAGCTCTGATTCCTCCTCACTTGATATCTCCATCTCATCTGGCTCTGGGGGCTTGGGCATCTCCTCCTGTGGCTAATAACGTAATAAGAAGAATACCAAAAAAAAATTAAAATTAAAAAAATTAAAAAATTAAATTGGCAGGATTATTTTGACTTATTATTCCCAACTTTTCACTTCATTTATCACACGCTTGTTTACCCAGGCCCTTGCTTGGAAATGGATCATTCTGCTAATTAGGGATGCGACCGCAATCAGAAAGCCGATCAGAATTGCAAAGGCGTCCTGTTCCGTCCGGTCAGGCCTAACCGATGCCCCGGGATGCAAAAAGGTCGTCCTTGGAACATTCCAACGTTGCCCCGTTAAGAAGACGGGGAATGCAGCGCACACCCGGCACTTACTAAAGGGGGAGCCGGAAATGACGCAAGGGTGAATGGAGCCGGTAGATTCATCTTGTTCATGAGATGGAGGACTTGATTGTAGAACCGAGGAACCGAGGCGAGGGCGTTTGCAACGTTCACAATTATCTGGTGGGTCGGCTTAGGGTAGCTGTATTTCAGAGAAGGATTTAGAGGGAACTTCAGCCTGTGGAGAATGAAAGAAGGGATTATTAATCAAGGGACTTTTAATACTGCGTTATTGGGTGGGGTGAGAGGTACACCGGGTTTTTACCGGATTTTTTGTTTTTAATCTAGCAACCGGGTGTTTACATCGTTTACCTCAACCCCCTGCCCATGTCAATCAGACCCTGACGGTTCGTGTCGCAGTAGAAGCTTACCCCAACTTTTCCGACAGCGTCGATAAGTTGATCGGTCCTTCGAGGAATACCTTCTCCTGCTGCAGCGACTTCTCTCGTAGGATTCTCATCTCCTTCTCTTTGGGAAGGTTTGCAGCTTTCGACTTCGCGGGGCTTTGTTTTGACAGACAGATGTCCGATGCAAGGCAAAGAAGGACCAACATTAATAATGTTGCAGAGGCATTGTCAAGAAACAACATTAATAATGGTGCCGGAGGCATTGTCAAGAAACAACATTAATAATGGTGCCGGAGGCATTGTCAAGAAACAACATTAATAATGGTGCAGAGGCATTGTCAAGAAACAACATTAATAATGGTGCAGAGGCATTGTCAAGAAACAACATTAATAATGGTGCCTGAGGCATTATCAAGAAACAACATTGATAATGGTGCCTGAGGCATTGTCAAGAAACAACATTAATAATTTGGGGCAGAAGCAATGTCAAGAAACAACATTAATAATGGTGCAGAGGCATTGTCAAGAAACAACATTAATAATGGCGCTGAGGCATTGTCAAGAAACAACATTAATAATGGTACAGAGGCATTGTCCAGAAACAAACATTAAATATGGTACAGACAGGCCGAATTGACATACACGCTCGCCAACTCGCCATTGGCGACTACAACTACGTCTACAAAGCGTAAGCTAGACGTCCCTGTCACTGATCAGTTTCAGTGCCGTTTGGTAGTTTTATGGGTTAAATGGACAAAACTGGGATTCCAAGCCTTAATTAATTACCTCTGAACTGTAGAATCACTGAGATTGTGACTTTGACCGGCACATTTCCTAGCATACTCCACCGATAGTGTTCTACCGTGTATGGTCATCTGATGAAGCCTCTGAAGCGCCTACAATTGGATGGAAATAATCAGCAAGTTAATTAAAAGATACGGAACTTAAGGCATAATGAAAACCAAAGAAAAACTCTTTATGATGTATGTAATGATCAACTCAATCTTGTCTTCACTAAACATCATAATCAGTACCATACAACATATCATCTGAGTCAGTACCATACAACATATCATCTGAGTCAGTACCATACAACATATCATAATCAGTACCGTACAACATATCATCTGAGTCAGTTACATACAATATATCATAGTCAGTACCATACAGCATATCATAGTCAGTACCATACAACATATCAGAGTCAATACCCACACAACATATCAGAGTCAATGCCACACTACATATCAGAGTCAATGCCACACTACATATCAGAGTCAATGCCACACTACATATCAGAGTCATTACCATACAACATATCAGAGTCAATACCATACAACATATCATAATCAGTACCACACTACATATCAGAGTCAATACCATACAACATATCAGAGTCAATACCATACAACATATCAGAGTCAATACCATACAACATATCAGAGTCAATACGGTACAACATATCAGAGTCAGTACCATACACCATATCAGAGTCAATACCATACAACATATCAGAGTCAATACCACACAACATATCAGAGTCAATACCATACAACATATCATAATCAGTACCACACTACATATCAGTCAATACCATGCAACATATCAGAGTCCGTATCATACAACATTACAATCAATACCACGCAACATATCAAAGTCAGTACCATACAACATATCAGAGTCAATACCATACAACATATCAGAGTCAATACCATACAACACATCAGAGTCAATACGGTACAACATATCAGAGTCAATACCACACAACATATCAGAGTCAATACCATACAACATATCAGTCAATACCACACAACATATCAGAGTCAATACCATACAACATATCATAATCAGTACCACACTACATATCAGAGTCAATACCATGCAACATATCAGAGTCAATACCATGCAACATATCACAGTCAATACCACGCAACATATCAGAGTCAGTACCATACACCATATCGTAACTTAAATATATGAAATATACTTAAATATATTTGAAAAGAAGGATGATACACCTGAAAATCTTTATGATGATGAGGTCACGATACCATTTACAGTACCTTTGTTACATCTCCATATGTAGTGTACTTGAGCCGGCGAGACTACGTCACAATCAAGGAAGGGTAAATGTGTCTGGTTCTACAATATCTGCATATGATTCACATTACTGTTGTTCAATACGGCCAGTGACGGTAACAAATGCACATTATCGTACGATGCGTGTTTATTGTGCCATCATTCCGTAGGTACAGTAAATCTGCTTTAATGATTTCAGACTTATAATTTAAAGGAGTTAGCCTGTTACAGTGTAGTGTGGTGGGTTTTCTAATATCATACTCTTGATTAAAACCACAGGTGTGTTGACTGTGAATTACTGTAGTTTCACTACCACACGCGGACCTTCCCAAGGAGGTGCTACAGTTTAGTTCTACTTTTCTTGGGTAGATCAACCTCAGGGAGGGGGTGTCTTTCACCTTTCCTATCATAATTAGATGTTTACACATTCCTAGCATCTGCGTTAAAGCACCCACTGCCCCCAAAGCATCCCTCATGCAGACAACGATGTAGTGACACTGCATAATCTCCAGAGGACATGGTTGGGGGAAACTTTAGTCACTGTCGGGGGGGGGACATTTCTAGCCATGTGGAAACCCAGGTCCTGGCTGCATGATCCACCATCGTTAATTTTTACTCTGGCTAGCACAAAGGCATAAATTTTTACACTCGTAGCAAAGAGCATGACAACATCATACTGTAACTTACGTTTGATGCAGACAAGTGGTCAGGAAAATATGCATATGCACAGTATTTCTGCAAGTTAGAGAGAAAATTAAAGAGCTACATCGGCAGTGATATTTATTAATATTTATTGCAATATTATTTATTTAAAAGATACTTTTAATGCACCATTTTTTATTCAAACTGAGAATGCAATGTACAAGAGATGTTTACAAATTTGCATACATAAACAATTTAGCTAATTCTTAAAATAGCGACCACACTTGTATAAGTTAAAACTGTGATCGATAAACATTTAGAATATTAAATAAATAATCAACGTTTTTTTCAAATATAAAAAAGTATTCTTACGAAATCAGACAATGATATAACATAATTGGGACACAAAACAAATATATGGTGATTTAAGGGATAAAGAGTTTAGCCACTGGCTAAACTTCCCCACTATATACACACAAACCCAAACTAAAACATTTTATAAAAAACAAGGTTATACAGTATAAAGAAAAGTAAACATCGAATCAAACATTGTAAGACAAGGAACATTTCAGAACATGTAAAAAGGGTAAATGAAGCATTGGATTCATTTTAAAAGGAAAAAAAACATAATTCGGGAAGCAATTTTTGTCGATATTTAACATCGGCCGGACCGATATTGAAAACCGATAATTGGCCCAACGGTAGGCTTACGCCCGTGAAATTTCAAGACAATTCGCCGTCAGTATACTTGAACAATTCAGGGAAATACTCTCAAGCAGTACCTGAGGCTGGAAGACATCTGTGAAACATTGCTTAGTCATTGTGTAGGATTGACAGGGTTTGAAGAGTTTAAAAGAATGGCATCTGGTAAGAACTTTCACCGCCGCAAAAATTCACCGCTGTAAAGGAAGGTGTCACTTGGGTTGCTTCATCATGTGCTAGAGGATCATGACATCACACTTGTTTTGGATATCGGATAAAAGATATATCGTAAGTCAGTTCAAAGATGGCATCGTAACAGTACGTAGTGTTCCATCAAGATTTGTTACATCATTTCTATCAGAAAATGAAACCTCTCCTCAGAAAGGGTGTATGTCGCTGATCATTGTATCCTTTGGTACACCATCACTGTGGTAAATATACAGTATATGTATATTTGTGACCGTGAGAGATCGAAGGTTTTGCAAATTTTGTACCAGATATTGGGGGGATTTGTTGCAGAGCAGAAACAATGGCCTAGTTTGGAGATTTGTGTAACATACCGTAAAGCATAGGCCCTGTTCAATCAAGGACTAGACTTATTCAGGTTACTTTGCAGTGGTGATGAATTACATCTTACATGGTGTTTTGCACTGGCATCGCATAACACTGGCAGTGCAGTGACGAACAGGTTGTTCTACCCTCCCGTCTCGTTTGAGAAAAAGTGCAGGTCAATTAAGCCTTACATCTTCAAGCCTTGTAAAGTTGTAACTTAGTCTATAATAATGGTAACCGCAGTGGCAGTACTAGAGAAAACCTCGCTAACAAGGTTTGAAGTAGCCTAAGCTAACCGAAGACGTGGAAGTAACATTAACAATAGTTTGGCTAGGCTAGGCTCTATGCTATTGTGTAGTACAACTAGTACTAGTAATACTCATTAGTACTACTAGTACTATAGTAGTCTATACTTTTCTATAGTTGGCCGCAATGCCGTAATGTTTGGGACAGACGATTGTTCGACCATACCATCTTCCCTCTGTCTGACATGACTGCTGCGTTATTAGCTCCATAGTACTTGCAAAAGTCTATTCGTTCCTCCCTGCTCAGTTGTTCTGGCAAGTGACGAATGAGAAGTGTCTTTGGATCCCTTTCATCTCCAGCTGCCATCATGATGACCTTACGGGAGGGTTGGCTAAGTGGCAGCTAACTTCAACTCGATTTTTAAAGACTTGCCAAAACATTCCCGCATTCGGTATTGATTCACTGCATGCAAATTTGCCAGGTAACTTTAATACTTCGGTAGTATTTTGAAGTCAAGAAAAGTTTATCACACTATTATTAATTGTAAAAAAAATAACGGATAAACTTAGTTCACAGACTAATTGGTTCTTAAAATCTGAATTAAATATTTATGTACATTAATTTATGAATGTTTTAATTATAACGTTTAATGATCCAGGTCTGCCATTCAAGGCGACGGCCAAAATAAAAAGATGGCTGCCTCCATGTGTAGAAAGTATCTCTCATCGTGTAAGTTTGTAATGCTTTCGTTTAGCCTAATTTGCTGTGCCTATTTATAATCATGTCAATTTTTTTGTAACATTCCATTAGGTTGATCTTCTCATTGAATAAATAAGTCATTTGAGTCAATAACAAAGCACCATGCAATGAAGTCGTGATAACTTCAGTTCTGGGACTAGTACTACTGCAGTACTAGTACTACTAGTACTAGTTAGTAGTAGTACTACTACAGTAGTATTATTAGCACTAGTAGTACTACTACTATAGTACTACTAGTAGTAGTATATAATATAGTATATCATAATGTATATCAATTATCATATACTTAAGTTATACTAGAACTAGTTAAGTCAACTGCTAAAAGCGTTGTAGGAAGAAAGTAATGTGGGAAATTTCGGGCTGAAGTCCTCTGTCTGAAATGTTAATTGAAACAGTAAAAGTGTCAGCCACTGTATGTACGTATATCATGTAAAAAGCGGTATACTGCCGTACTGTAACTAGTGTAAAGTTGTAGATTTGACAAGTATGTACAGAATCTCTTGCTTTACTATCCGAGATGGCGTATGTCCATTTTTTCCCCCAAAATGCCTCCACCAATCTAGTGCCTGCCTTAAACCTCCAATGATGACAAAGTAGTGTTGGAAACAAATGAAATCGTGACTTCCTAATTCATACATGGCATCTATTTAAAGACTGCAAGAAGACTTATTTATGATGAAGCAGTGGATATTCCTATTATGGGAAAAGGGTATATTAAAAAGAAAGAAAGAAACAAAATATAACAGCTGCAAAAAGGAAGCTGGCAGGCAGACGAGAAACCCATTAGGGCACAACAAGCCTTACAGCGATGCAGCAAACTTAACCTGACCTGCCCATTCCCAGATCTGGCTAGAAGTTCCAGAAGCCTGATACTTCATAGTTTATGATAAAGGATTATCACACCTCGAAAAAAATTTAATCCTGAATCAACATGAAGTAAACAGTAGATAAACACTGATTTTGCTGCTTAGCTCTAAGGGGAAGGTAGCCCTAATGCAGTTTATTTGACCTTAATTAATAAGTTTATGATATGGCAAAAAATTAAGTGACACCGGGCCGCCCTGTAGGTCTAACCAACTTTAACATACCGGTATAACAAGGATTTTACAATACGACTGAAGTTACAGTATTAGCTGTTCCGAAATTCAAGCTTTACATTTAGCTATATGGCTATATTTAGATAGTCTTTGCCTGTGATTTCATTCAGAGCTTAAAACTTACATCAAAATATTGTTTCATTCACAGGTGCAACAAGATTTCTTGGTTCAGTGTGGACCAGGTCATCGACAGGAAATGCTGCCGCATTGCAAAAAGAGGCAAATAACAGGCTCTTCTCAACTTGTAGACATCGTCACCTTTTAGAAAGTGGGTCTTTCAGTCAATTCTCTTCAGCTTCTGTGTGTAATGCTTTGTATTGTGGAGGAAATCACTTCAGGTAATGTATTTAAAAGCACAGTATAATGTGTTGTAAATTCATACAAGTCTGCATGAGATGTATACTGTGTTGCACCGTGCATATTATAGACACGGGGAAAATATTTTCTGTCTGCCTAGTCTTAGACCAAATGTTGCTGGTTCAATCCCCAGGCATTTCTTGTTCAGCACAGCTGCATTGCAGTAGTGATGAGTGCAGTCTTCTACGGTATCTGTGTCTGTTTTAAAATTTAAGACTTAAGCAATTTTCAGTAATTTTCTGAATTTTCTTTGAAAGTATATTTCTTCCTTTCATCTCCATGATCTAAACTCCGTTGGATAGCAGGCCAGGGAACTTGGACCTCTCCAATGCATCAAATGTTTTCACTCTCGTTTTGAGACTTATTCTTTGGCTTAATTTTAGAATCAAGCTCTTTGAAAACCGATTTTGCAGAAACTTCAAATATCCCTAAACCATTGCTCATACTTTGTTTAAGGCCCCCCAACCACTTTGGAGTTTATATGAACGTTGCATTATTTGAATGGGTGATAATTCAGCGATTAACATACAATTAACCCTTCTCGGGCATTTTATTCAAGCAACCTGTCGAGAGCAGTAATATACACATCTTGACTAGTTCACACAAAG
Organism: Orphnurgus asper; assembly: GCA_027574785.1. Taxonomy (NCBI): domain Eukaryota; kingdom Metazoa; phylum Echinodermata; class Holothuroidea; order Elasipodida; family Deimatidae; genus Orphnurgus; species Orphnurgus asper. The sequence goes on along the minus strand of JAODAG010313285.1, from coordinate 1,908 downwards.
CTCGACACTGCACTGCTTATCCCAAAACGATTAGCTCTCCGACAATTAATTGTAACCATGGCCGGCGGTGATGTCATATACAAACTATGGGTAAACGTGTGTGTGGCAATCGTATTTTAAGATTACAGCTCGCCAGAGCTATGAAGCAACGTAGGCTACTTACATTGAACAGGTCTACGATACCGCAGTGCAAAGGGTTAATTAATTAACCACGTTATCAAATGAGAAAGCTCATCTTGACAGTTCCAAAATAGAAATTCGAAAAGGATTGGGGCTGGGAATTGGGTCAGTTTTGCCACGATGGAGCCGGGGCACATGCTTCCGTTGTTTGGTTCTGGAACCCGGAGTACTTTATTGGATAGCTTTTCTTAAAAAGCATCTT
>JAODAG010313274.1:0-12396 GCA_027574785.1 Orphnurgus asper | reverse complement strand
GGGGGGCGGGCCGGCGGGCGCTGTTTTGTGGTTCAATTTTGAGAATTACCGGTAGCTTGTCTGTAAGTCGATCAGTCGAAGTTTAGTGAACTCTGATTGACTGGAGCAATTCACTGAGGGGCGTTTACGTTTTCATACAGTTTGTGATATTTAGGCTTTGTCTAAAAAGCGCCGAGGTACGTGGAAAGAGAGTTTTTTCGGAAGAGAATCTGGGAGGAGAATCGGAGCGAGATTCGAGGGCAGTTTCGCGGGCAGGAAAGGAGGAAGAATCTACGAGGTCACAGAGAGAAGTGGAGATTGGGAGACTTAGACTATTTCTGAAGCTATTCTACCTGCGTGCCAGACAGGATGCGCTATATGTCCAACTGGATTCGCCCGACCCGACTCAGTGGTGCGCACTGCCCAACTGGGTGATTACTGCCCGACCGAAGGCGGAATGCCCAACCAGTAGCGCGGGAATTGATGCTGTAAATAGACTTGGACCGATTGGAGAACTTGGAAGATAGATGAACGAAATTCGAAAATATTTTGAATATACTTTCATTTCAAACTTGGAAATATATTTTGCATCTAATCACCCTTAATTACAGCAAATGAAATTCGGAACACAAAGTATTCCTGTTATTACTGATGAAATGGGCACTTAGATACGTGGATATCCCACAATTAAGCTCCATAACCAAGTGCGACATCTGTTATTTCTTACAAATTGGATGTACATCTGCGAAAATTAGTGACAAGCGAGATTTATATTCCGTTGGAACGACACAGAAAGCGATCAGAATGGCAAGCGTGCAGAGGAATCGTAAGTTACTTCAACAGATTAGTGAAGTAACAGTAGGCTGCATATCAGTCCTGTTGCGTGTGTTGATCATGGGACAATTCTCCTTAGTGCGGTGTCAAACATGCTGACAAGAAAATCCCAGAGCCTGTATAATTATAGAGAATGAGCGCCCTCGCATTTTTGACTAATGTTTTTAAGTTGTTGTGTGGCTATTTCGATTTGACGAATAACCAACCATTTACTTTCGTTTGTCGTTATGTGGTAGCAAATGAATAGACAAATAATAATATATGATTATTATACAAAACGGTGGTAGTTGACAATATCTGAATATGTGGCACTGATGAAGTTGTCAACTAATGACATATTTAGTGTTTATGTCATCATATGTGGCATGTTTTTGTGCTGCATTATGACTTATTGCCACATGAGTTTCTGAGCCAAATTAACCTCCGTTTTGGCGTTCCTCATTAGTCAAGTGCAATGTAAGTCAACTAAGTGGAATAATGTATTCCATGTAAGTAAAATGCTATTCTACTTAAATGGAATATAAGTCCATTCCGCTTAAGTGGAATGTATTTTACTTACGTGAAATTGGTTATGTATATGTTAACTTGCCACTTATGCATCAGTCATCAATGAGTCTTGTCTGACTAAAAAAAATTGAATTCCCTGGCCCGTTGAAGCGTTGAATTGGCAAATACTTGGGATCGTATTCTAGTCACCCCGAAGGCAACTTTAGCCAATCATAAACGAGCTAGCATATACAGTGGAATGTTTGAACCAGTGTGCAATTATAATGTTACAGTTAACTAATACTACTACTGTTCTAGTACTATATACTAGTAGTAGTAGTACTAGTAATATTACTAGTTGAAGTTGTTTTGTATAGCCTCACCTATAGACCTGACGTAGTAACTAGTATTAGTACTATACTAGTAGTAGTAGTAGTACTCGTAAGTAATGAGTAAGGTTCGAGTGTGCTCACTAGTATAACTGAAGAGTAAATGACAAAGTCGGCTCTTCAAATCGAATACATCATCGGAAAGTAATCTTGACCGCACCGATGACGGAAACAGATATTACAATTCAGTGAATTCAACCCTCGGAATCTGCAATTACAGGAATGGAAAGATTGAAAACGAAAAAAGGAGGCATGGGACCATTCCGAGCAACAAGATTGGTAAACTGGTCTAGCCCGTTACGCTAGCCTCAACGTTATGCCTAGCACTAGCTGTAGTACTAGTACTGGTACTACTACTAGTAGTAGTACTACTAGTAGTACTAATACTAGTAGTAGTACTAGCCTACTAGTACTAGTAGTACTACTACTAATTATTAGTATTACTGTAGTACTAGTAGCAGCCTAGCCAAAGCTAGCAATAGCATAAATTAAATTAGGACATTCAGTCTATGCCTAGCCTACATCATACTGGAGTATGTACTCCCTGCTGATATTTTGACAATTGAATGTTTTTGTAAACTAAAGTAATTATACAAAACAAATTCATCACAAAATTTGGACGTTAAACAAGAATGACTGAATGAGAAATTTGGTGCATGGCTCTCCCTCAATCCCTGCAATGTACTAGTACTTAGTAGTAGTGGTAGTATAGTTGTAATTGGAAACCGTGCACTAGGATGGATTCTCATTTCTACGTAATCCTTGAAGATCAGTGTCTGGTGAAGTTGGGCAAGTAAAGAATAGCTCTTGTGCGTGGCAGCCTGTTGGACACTTTTTTCCCCATGTGTGGTCTATTCTAATCCAGTACTTATTTTAAACTAAAACAGTAAAAGGATTTAAAATTCATGATGAAATAATAATATAAGTATTCTCTCGATTTTCATGAAACAGCTACAGAATTATGGTGGTTTTAAAAGCCACATTTTTGCATCATAGCTTGTAATTCACAACACATGACTTAGTGCTATCACGTCTTAAATGCATGGTCTTTGAGACCTGCACATTAAATCATGGGGTTGAAGTGAAATGCATTCTAAATGATGTGGCTATTCAACTCATAAGTCTGTGACCATTCCATGAAAATCATGAACTTTGCATCTTTGAAATTTGTGTAAATTTTCAGCTTTAAAATGTCATCGTCATCGCTACTATCAAGTCTTGAATGCATGGTCTTTGAGACCTGTACATTAAATCACGAGGATGCAGGTGTATATTGTAGGTATTTCATAATATAATTATACCAGAAAAAGATCTACAAAATGATAGATAGGTTGAGACGGTATTTATTATGATCATTGCAATTTTTACAGCAAAGAGAAAAAGGAAACTAGAAAAGTTAATACTTAAAAATATTGTACCTAATCTAGTAGCCTAGGCCTCCTGGATGGTACAACTAATAGAAAGAGAATTTTGAGAATCATGGCTATGTCATTATTATGGTTCGGATGTGGGCGTAGCCTTTGTACTGTGAATGTTAACTCGTAGTTTTGATGCTTGCTGTACCAGGTGCATTCAAGATTGATGGCATTTGTGTATAATATGCATATTGCGTGTGTGATGATGGATCATTGTCGAACCAGACAGGTAGGTTATTGTTGTAGACTATTGTTCTGGTGCTCATTTGGGACTTTACGTAACATTTTCCAACATGACAACAGCTTCACGGGTATACATGTGCAATTAGGGCTAGGTACATTTTCACAAGACGATCATTCCATCTCTTTAATATTCATCAGTGGGTTTGGCTTAATAGTATGTCAGTTGTCACTGAATATAGACTCGTAAACACAAAATCTGAACAACGAAGTTTAGTCCTGATTTACAAGGTGATATATACATGCCACTATGCATCGATGTGCTTCATACTGTACTGTAGCTTGGGCCATTGGTGTACGATCAGGAAGTAATTTTTCAAATCCGATGGCCACACATTTACTTGTGGTAAGCAGTGCAGTGTCGAGCCTGGCGTGAATCAGTCAAAACTTGTTTGCTGCTGCTCTTGCCAGGTTGTGTGAATAACATGTTTACTGCCAAATTGCACAAGGAGCCGGAAAAGGGTTAATTAAATAATTATGCCAACAAAGTGCATGCAATCTTTCAGAGGTACAGTACAGCAAGATTTATGCGACTCAAAAGGGTGATTTGACATACATGCAGTAGACGCTAGGTTCAATGAAGATGAAATTTGATTTCGAGAATTCCTTAATGTAATTTCAAAGCCCGAAACATGCAACTCACTTAAAAGTTCTGATTTAATAATCAGAAGCAAATTATTACAGAGGATATATAAGGATCGCTGACCATCAAGCTGTCATGTTTTTTTTTCTTGTTTCTCTTGGCAACAGTGGAACGAAATCGTCGGCGACTTTCGCGACGGAGTACCCACGAAGCGCAACCGGTGGAAGATGCGCCACTATGACGACTGTTTCACGGCCGGCGAGGCCGTCGACTGGCTGCACAATTACCTCCAAACAAACGAGAATTACGGACCGTGGGTGACGAGGGAACAGTCGGTGCAGCTCCTCGACAAGTTCGCGCGGAGCAGAGTCGTTGAAAGTGTGAAGCGGGTCAAGGGGGGCGCCGAGGAAGCCTTTGAGGACAACGGCAGTCTCTACAAGTAAGTCGTCCTTGGTTCACAGCGACTTTTTGTTTACAGAGCAGGAAGAACATTTTTAAGCAGACTTTTTAGAGACCTCTAAGCCCAACCTCTCCCCCCCCCCCCTCATTATGACTAACAAATTTGATAAAACATTTTCTGATTTTATATCCATTTTATAAGTCCAGTACTAGTAAGTACACTATTTAATTTTGCATTTCATGGCAGAGTATTGTTTAGTGATAGTACAGTATGTGTATCGGGCGACTGAGCACACTTCCATTCTTTGAATTAAACTTCTTAAATCAACTTCAAATGTTTAACCTAGATACAACATCATTTCACAAACTTATGGTACGGTTTTTAAGTTGCCTAATGAAAACAAGTTTTTACTGTATGTATTCCCACTGTTGGTTGTTACACTGTGTTGTTTGCCATTTAGCAAAAGAGGTTACAAATATCACGCTGACGGATCAAATGTGTAGTGTAGTACATCTTAATTCTTATGTTGTAGTGCAATACGTGTGTCTTATTGTGTAATACATGTATGTTGTAGTGTAGTACATGTTTATTAAATTTGCCAAATTTCTTGCATAGTTTGTTTTGATTGATCATTGTAGCTCAGAAATCGTTGATGGTATGACGGAGATACGATTGTAAATAACGTGTTGTTTGCCAACCCAAATGAACCGATTTCCATTTCCCAGACTTGTCCATCAAAGTCCGATGAAGAAGATCCGTAGTGCCTTACACGGTCGAAACAACCTGAGAAGCCTGACGCCTTCGCCAAAAAAGTCTCGTTCGAGGGCCCCCATGCGCCCCCTGTCTCTGAACTCCAAACTGACGAACGCGGCCGAAGAGGGCCAAGAGTGGAAGATAAAAGGCAAGCCACCTTTCGGCAGCAACGGGAAAGAACAGAGAGTGGTCGGGCCCTCGCAAAGACGGCGGCAGATCAAGCCGAGACTCCTGAAAAGGTCCAGGTCGTTAGGAGAGGCGGACAAGCAGCCTGGGACCTCCTCATCTTTTGCGTTTCAGGAGGAAAGAGGACGACGACTGGAGGATGAGGGCCTCGGTGCAGAGAAAACGGAGGCTGTTTGGAAGAATTTAGCTCTCATACGGTAAAAAGTCATTTTTGCATCGTAGTCCGTGAATTCCATGAATTGTGATTGTTCTTGCATGTTCCCTCATTGGTATTTTGGTATAAATGTTCCTCATCCTGCATGCTAATCCTTTATCCTTGAATGCTACCCTCTATATTTTGTATGTATCAACCGATTCCATTAGCTGCAGACTTATGTGTATAACTATAAATACCAAATAAAACATTCAAACTACTGTTAATGCATCTCCACCAATTTCCGCTCAAAAGTTTTTCAATTTAAAGTGCATTGAAAGTAGCCCTGGAAAAACTATTTTAGTTTGGTAGGAGTCCGGAACTCTCGGATGCTCATAACCCAATACCATGTCCACAATGACCATCTAGGCGAACACCTACATACTACTGTAAGTAGCCTTCTCTTTTCGACCAATGTGCAGATTAAATTAATGAGGCAGTCATGTACCCCACGGAACCCTTACTGCTCCCGAGACGGCACCACATTTAACGGCACCTGTTGGACTAGAGTCTACCATGATATTCGATCACTGTCCCAAGACAGAGGGGAGTGTGTCACCACTGCAACTGTTGTTGCAACACCAACATGAAATCCTCCCCAACAGAATCACCAAACAAAGAAGACCTAACTAATCACCACTGCAGAGCTGCATGCTGAACTATAGTTATGCCTGGGGATTGCACCAGCAACCTTTGGGCTATGAAGTGGACACTTATAGTCTGTCTGCAGTTGTCTTTTTGTCACTGAACTCCTTTTTTGTATTAAACCATTCTTTTGTTTTAAACCATTCCTGTTGCTTTAAGCCATTCTTGTTTTAAACCATTCTTGGTGTTTTTTTAAACCATTCTTTTCATTGTAGGTTAAAAAGGCTGCTGTGGTTATTCACGCTGGATGGTGCGGTCGATGTGGGTACCATCCAGGGAGCGCATATCATCCACAACTCTACCCGTTTCAGTCGGAGCGGCGTCGTCGTCCTCTCCGATAAGGCGGAGGATCTCCCTCAGTGGGTGCTGTCCGCTATGAAGTGCATTGCCAACTGTGAGTGAAAAAAAAGACAGCTCATTTGACATCGATCTCGCTCTCAGTTTCAAAATGATTGGACGTAAGAATATGGGCATGTTGTAGAGCAGTTTGCTTCGAGTTTTAAAAGGTGTAATGTCCGTACAGATGTTGACACTTTGCCATGCCGGTTTCGTTCTGTTGAAAAATATTGACAGTGCTGCACGCTGTCCCATGGTGCAGACCGCCCGAGTAGTGGATGTGGTGGCTACACTAGCGGGCCTTGACATACGCACTCGCCAACTCGCCATTGGCGACTAACATTTGACTAATGGCGACCAATACATACACTATGGTCGCCATATTGGCGAGTGGCTCATTGTATTTTTATTATCATTTTAATCCCTTACATTTGTTATTCTTAACTAGTTAATGCTTGGCCTAGCCTATTTTAAATCAACGATCGCTAGTTATGCAACTGAACACACACTGACAAAATAGTACTGTAGCACTAAGTACTGTATTCTACACTGTAAGCATGCAGTGCAATATTACTGTAGGATATACTGTATGTACTGTTTTCTTCGAACTATGTTATTAGCTTTGGCTGTATCCTGTACATAAACAGTGGCAGTGTAATACTATTTTGGACATAATAGAGAATAACAATAAACCAATCATGGTTTTGCTTAGCGATCGATCATGTGCTGCTTGTTTATCAGAAAATCGCAATGTACGAAGTAGACAAGTTATGTAGGCTACTGTATAATGTAACAGGCTAAAAGTGTCGTAGTTCAATGGGTGCATACGGTATGTCTGTACACATGTTACTGGCAGGTCTGGCCTACTCGCCAAAACGATACAACAGTTTTATCGCGCAAAATGTCCGTATTTACCATAACTTCCGCTCCTAATTGCAAGATTATTTTGGACCCTACTTTGATCCTACTCTTCTTCGATCACGTTCGGGGCAAAGTAAATATGGGATATAAGCCTACTTCATGGTACCGTGCCTATACAGAATAAATACAAACCCCAAATAAAAGACCCTGTTGTACAAATCGAAGATTCCATTTCATGTAGGCAGGGCTTTAACATTATTCAGCTACTAAATTTAAATGATTTGTTACGTAATAATGAAGCAACACTTGCCGCACAAATTATGCTTGATATCTTTCTCAAAGATTAGCACAGAGTTTAGTTTATTCAATCGGTAATAGTAAGTTTGAATGACCTATAAACAATTGTAAAGTAGTATGATATTGTACGTGGTAAAAAGTTAAAGCTGCGGCTGTCGTGTTTGGGGTTCACGACTTGAAGACGTTCCCCTGCCCCACGAATTATTCCACAGAATTTTGTGAGGATAACAATGAATAATGATGGTCTGAATGCAGCCGATAATTTATGACCGTTTACGGACATGGTTTACAATTTCGTTATCGGATTCGGTCAGAACTGATATTGGCAATATCGGCCCAACACTAGTATTATTATTAAATAGGCTAACGTTATCTGAAGCCTAGCCTAACATTATGCTGTACTGCTAGCAGTAGCAGTTAGGCCTATGGGGTACAGATACACTTGTCTGTTGTTGCCAACGCATAACGGCATACAGTACTAGGCTTAAGAAATTGACGAGTGAATTTTACAATTTGGCGAGTAGATTTTTAGTCACGCTCGCCAAATGGCGACTTGTTTTTAAAATTTATGTCAAGGCCTGGGCTACAGCCAGAACAGTAACATGTTCACGTTCCTTCCGGTTGTGCGCAGACTCTCCTGATCAAGACGGTTCAGTCGTGTGAATATCCGCTGACTGTCGAAGACTGCAGTAAGCGGTATTAACGGTAGTATGTTAGCAGCGTGATGACAACAACAAACCAACGCCAAAAAGCGCTCGCACGTTATGTTATTTATGCTCCAGCTGCTGCGTGTGTGTAAGTAAGCGATCCTTCCCAATCTGCTCATTTCCATATTCAAAGGCGAGAAAATCACTGCAGGTCAAGGAGATTATGCTTCTTTCGTTGCTGAGATTTAAAATGATGAAAATTTAATCAGTTTTAAAAAAAAAAACCTGAATGTTCAAAAAACTGTGCAAATTACCTAGGAACTGCACATTATATTGCCATTGTTATTTCCAATCTTTTTTATGGTTGTGAACAAATGTCCACCGATCAAATGGACCATGCGACCCCACCCCCTCCCCGAGAGAGAGGCGTGTCAATTTAGTAGTTTAGCGTACCATTATACACCCCTGCGTCACCAAACGGTTCATTTGACACTCCCCAGGTGGACAGACCATTCGTGCAATTGGACTGACATTACGACGCACTGTACGACATTGGTCCGGTGTACTGTACGCATGACACGTAACTCGAGTCATGTCGCTGATACTTTCTAATTGAGCATCATGCGCCGTCGACTTGATTGAATCAAGATGCACCTTCGCCCGGGCCTCTCTCACAACTGACGGGCGCACAAGCTCTCGAGTACCACCGAGCATCAATATTTGGGTACTGTTACTGTATGCAATTACTTTCCAGGGCCACAGAAGCAGGCCTCCGACTTACCGAATTACGACGGATTTGAGAAGGATGTCTTCCACACCATCAGCAACTACTTTCAAAGTCTAGAGGAGCCTCTGATGACCTTTAACCTATACAACATCATTACACAAGCTTATGGTATGATTTTTATGTTGCCTAACGAAAACAAGCACTGCTAGCATGTATTTCCACAGTCGGTTATTGACGTAGTGTTGTTTGCCGTTTAGCAAAAGTGTTGACAAACATCACGCTGACAACAAAATAATGTGCAGTGTTATACATGTATCTTATGGTGTCATGCAATACATGTATCTTATTGTGTAGTGTAATACATGTGTGCTGTTGTGTAGTGTAAGACATGTGCATTATTGTGCAGAGCAATAACATTGATCGAAAAGGTGATGCAGCAACTTGCGTAATATTGACCGATGAACATGACCTTACATTACTTACTTCCATGGCGACGGTTTGAAGTGTAAGTTACCAGCGCAAAAGGTATTGCTTGTATTACAGTCAATTATGATGTTGAGTAATTCCCATTGAGCAGAAATGTTTACAAATGGTACATAATGTGTAGTGTAATTGCATGTGTCTTGGATATCATGAAACAATTACCCTCACATGCAGTTATGAAATAAATCAAATGACCAGGAATCATAGGACCAGGATCATTGAACAGGAATCATAGGACTAGGTATCAGATGACCAGGAATGATATGTCCAGGTATCCAATGACCAGGAATCATGACCAAATTTCCATTGGATCATAGGACTAGGTATCCATTGACCAAGAATCATATGTGCAGGTATCCAATGACCAGGAATCATAGGACCAATCAATGACCAAGTATCCATTGACCATGAATCATAGGACTAGGTATCCATTGACCAGGATTAACATTTTCAGGTATCCAATGACCAGGAATCATAAAGACCAATCAAGTGACCAAGAATGCAATGACCAAGTATCACATGACCTGCAATCATATGACCAGGTATCAAATAACTAGGTAGGCTATCATATTGATAACATTTGAAGAAATGTAGATTTGCCTGAAGAAAATATAAATCTCATTGAACATGCCCAATTAGGCACTGGTCATCGCATAATATGTGAACTAGCATTACCACCTGTCCTCAGGAATCTAATAACTAATTTATCTGGCAAATGTAAGATGACATTACTCCCGGGATAAATTTTAAGGGTTTTTTTGATGATGATGATCCTTTGTACTGCTGATTCATACATGCTACATTTCTCTTGTATTCCTTTCCTTTGCATGGTACAATCCATCGCCCACTCTTCATAACTTCATTTTTTATTTTAGCATGGATGGCCAGCATGAACAAATTCAAGCACACTCACACTCTTCCCCACTTATTTTGTTATTTGCTCGATTATATAGTCTTGGGCAAGAGGAGAGACGACAAAAATATGAGACCCATTAAGAAAGCGGCGTCGATGGAGAGGAACGCTCCTCCGTCCCACTCTGGCAAACTGTCCTCAAATGGGACCACATCGGCCCAGAGAGAAGATGGAACAGATGCCACGAGGCAAAGGAACGACGGCCCTCGCTTTGGAAGTCGAGAGCGGATTTTCTGCATCACGAAGAGTCGCAGCGTCGGTCGAATGTGCGTGGCATCCCAAGGTTTGGAAGGCAGGAAACCGCACCGCGATGACGCTCTCTGCCAGACATCTCGGGATAATCTGCCGTGGCAGCATCCCAAGTCACGCGTCTGCAGAGCTCAGAGTTTAAGGGTCAACCCTGCGAAAGTATCGGAATGGCGGTCGTCTGCGACGGGTAGCGACTTCTTGAGCAACGGAAGACCGAGGTCCTTCGCGGGTTATTCACCGCAGCACGACTGCGAAAACGTAGCACAGTTTTATACGGATTCAAACGTGGGCTTCCCGGAAACGAACTCTCTTAACGAAGGCCCACCCCGGTCGATGGCATTCGGAGAACACAACCGTGAAGTTAACAGGAGGGAGGGAAATATAAGTGATGGTGGGAGAAGCATCAAGCTGTCAAAGAAGAAGTTTGGCTCGGCATCGGACCTTTTCCATAAACTTTTCAGAAAGAAGGGCTCCCTCCCGGACAATCCAGCTCTGACGTTCCACGGGAAACAGAAACGAAGCAAAAGCCTCTCACCCCATGGACAGCCTCCTCTCCCAACTCAGACGAGCTCTTCATCCCTCGGGAGTTTTCTGCCCGACGGCGGCCATTCGCAGGCACCGACGGAAGCCCCGGTAGGAGGGAAAAAGTCCAAAAACGGAAAGTCTCCGCCGTACCCGGCACCACTCAGAGCTACGCTGTCCGCCTCAGAAATCGTCAAGTCAAATCCAAACGGTAGACATTTGGGTCAGGCTTACTCCGGCCAAGATTCTCGAGGCTCCCTCCCGGGAGGAGCGTTCCTCCGGGGCAAGAACATGAGCGCTTTTGAACTTTGCACGACGACACCGGGACCCCGTGAAGAAAGGTCCTCCGTGGGAGACGAGCCTCCAAGTAAGAATAGACGTACCTTAGCGTGGTGTTTCATAAATTCCTCTCACTTGTTTTGCTCTTTCATGGTGTGCACGTCAGAGTCAAAGTGGTACATGTATATACTGTGAGCAAGATAACAGCTCTGGCCTTGTTAGAAAATCTGTTATTTTTCCCAGCAATGTACATAAATCTATATACACATGGTGGTTTTTTAACAGCTGGGAATATGGCAGATTTTCGCACTAGGCCAGCTGGTGTCTTGTTCGTCGTGATACTCGCACTTCCATCGTCTTTATTCTTTCGTTTTTTTTCTATTGCAGCACTCTTTTACCTCTACTTTCTATAAAGTTTGCTTCTCTGAGGTCTATACTTTAACACAGCTTGCAGAAATGAAACCTCTTGTTTGCTGCGTATGTTGTGCCGAAACGTGTAACACATACAACAGTTTGTTAAACGCGTGGTGGACGCACGTTTCGTGTTCCTTTGCCAGTGATACAAATGACGCGAGACATTTGAATGGGACGTTTACAAACGAAGGAAAAGAGCAAAATGAATCGAACGACACCCGTTAATCATTAAAAAGTCCAGCGTGAAAAAAAAAATTGACGTATGGCACGATCAAGGGGGAAGGTGTTGGCACGCTGCTCCATTTATGCGAGTTCAGTCCCTCTTTCAATGTCCACTACCATTTCTTGGTAGGGGATGAATTTGTGAACGCAGTCTCCGTGAGCAACTATTTGTGTGTGGCCAAATGCAGTTGCTCTTTAAAAAAGTCTCTTTTAAAAGTTTTGCAATTTTGTTGTATTTTCCGTGTGGTGTAGTGGTGTTTTATCGTTGTATTTTTCATTGCCATCACCATAACGTGTCCAAACATCGCTTACATCTCAATGGTTTTTGCATGTCTACACGATA
>JAODAG010313263.1:0-12399 GCA_027574785.1 Orphnurgus asper | reverse complement strand
TCACCTTCCTGGCCAGTTAGCATCCCAACCTAGGGGGTTAGTACTACTCTTTAAATCTATGTCACCTTCCTGGCCAGGTAGCATCTCAATCTAGGGGGTTAGTACTACTCTTTAAATCTATGTCACTTTCCTGGCCATTTAGCATCCCAACCTAGGGGGTTAGTACTACTCCTCTTTAAATCTATGTCACCTTAACTTGCCTGCCTGCCAACCTAGGAGGCCAGTTCTTTAAAAATGTCATCTACCTGGCATCGGTTCTGAAAATTTAATAACTTTGTAAGTGTTAGATTGAAACAATTGCAAATTGGTTATGATCACAAATATTCCCTAAAGTACTGGTGAGTGTACCTTTTGCAATATAGAGTCGACCCGAGAAGGGAATAGTAGGTAAGTAAAACGTGAAATTGAGAATATCAAAAGCAGAAAGGAAATAACAGATTAACAGATACATCAAACGATAAAACTATGAAATGAGCTTCTTACAATATATTTACAACAGCCATAAACGGACTCCTGAATTTGTGAAAAGTTCAGTTCGTGGAAGAAAGGAAATAAATTACAATTTTTCATGACACACCAAAAATATTTTCAATTAGCATTCACATTAACAGAAAGTTTAAAGTTAACAGAAATTTAAAGTTTTCTTCAACTATTAATACATTCCATAGCAAAACAGTTGTTCTAGACGTAGAGCAGAGGTGGTTTAACTTTGTAGAGCAGAGGTGGTTTAACTTTGCACAGTTTGTTGCAAATTCCTCGGAGCACAGTACTTAAAATACTGGCCTAATTGAGAGGCAATCCACAATTGCAAAGATCCTTTTCATTTAAAAGGCGAACATGAAGTTGGAACGAGAGAAAACTGGAATCTTACACTTGGTCTTGATAATTTCAATCAGATAGTAAGTATAGTCAAATCAGTAGTCCACAAGCATAGTTCTCATCTTAATATAGTGGTCCATTCGTTGGCATCAAATATCCCATAGCCTTGTTTTCAAGGAGAGGTAGAGCAAATGGGTTTGTTACTATATTTGTACATCAAACTAATGACAATTAAATTGTTGGTACCTAGTTGATATTATTAACTATTGTTCAGTTCCATGGTACATAGAATACTAACTCTCATTCTCGTTTAGCCAACGGGAAGACACCTCTCCACCTAGTTTGAATAAAATGACGAAGTGAATCATCGTTGTTGACACTGCTTCTCCAAGAACAACATCGAGGGTAAAGAAAAGAAGCAGCGATGTTATCACTTTCATTGTTTTTTTTTCTGTGTCTTTTTTTTTTTGAGTACGATGATAGCAAATCATTTACTTGCATGTCTATTGAAACTTTCACTTCCACCATTAATTTGAAACAATACACAGCAAACACAATACTAATCAAACAACAACATTTATAAACATCTTATATTTTATTTCAGAAATCTTATATATTTGAGTATACCTTGTGTAGACCCGGGGAGAGTTGTGTGTTGTATTCTTGTGTACCGTTACACACTCAAACAGTTCATTCCTCAGAAATGGAACAGACTAATGGTGGATATTGGCTTACCTTTATACCTGTATACTGTACTTTATGTTGTAAACTGAGCCTATGACACACGAGTCATGAAAACTTGCCATACAAACCATGCATCTTCAATTTCTCAACAATACGCAGCTTTTCCCGGGTATCACAGAGTCAGTCTTACATTTGACAGGTACCTCCTCCACCTAAACTTTAATTATGTACAATTGGAATCATTTCTCTAATGATGAAATGACAACGTACGATATACCAACTGAAATATCCATCAACTGTGTAGCTGTGACTAAGTGAGATGTCAACACTTCAAAATCTCCATAAACTGTAACTCATACAAGATCATCCATGGTCAAAATTGGAGCTAGGGTAGAATGTCAGCATTTACAGCAATATTCCCTGTATAGTTCACTATTTTAATGGTTATAATTTCTCAATGGGTATCTCATATTATTACACACTTTTGGCAGGCTGCACAGTCTTCTCAAATGCCTCCGCTGTCGATTCCTGCCATCATACAACAGTTCCCCGATCTCACGGGCCCCCAAGCGACAAGTCCTTGCCGGTCTACGCTCTGAGGAGGAGGACGTCTTGGCCTTCTTGGAACTCTTCTGTGGGGTATGTTCTCTCTTGGGGCAGGAACTTGTGAAACATTGCCTGTTGAAAGTGAGGAGGGAAATGATATATAAAAGAGAAGCATGAGCTCTATGGAGAATACTCTTACTTAAACTCTACTTGGCCCATAAATTCGGTACATTTACACACCACAGATTTCTACACTGTCTGACAAGAGCAGCAACGGATGATGTTTTGCCTGTTTTCAAGCTCTCCGACGAGCAGATATGCAATGGCGATGATGTCATCGACAAACGACGGAAGTCATTTGTGCCAATCGGATTTGAAAATTACAACCCTGATCGTTCATCGCTGGCCAAAGCTATGAAGCCATGTAGGTTATGAACAGGCCTACGACAGCATAAACGCACCATGGATGATGGCAGGTCACTTACATAGCCTAAGGAATAAACGGACTATTATTGGTGAATAAACAGTCGACGCTCCAAATGACAGATTTTGTAAAATTTGTTTTATTCATGTGGTTTGTTGCTATCCTACAACCCAAACAGTGACGAGAATCACAATTGTTTTTGTATGATAGATAGTGACCAACCACAATGCAAGATCTCGACAGTGGATTACTAAGGTTGTATAACACAGTATAACACACTAAGGTTGTATAACACAGAGGATGACTAGCAAAGTCATTGTTTACCAAGTTTTCAGATATTGTCCACTGTTGCTCTCAAATGTGACCTATGACCTTCACCAAAAACAACAGGCACGGTACTCGCCAAGCTGCACCTACACACCAAATGGGAAAACTGACCAAATGACGTTGACCTTAACTAACCTTTGACCTCCACCAAAAAACAATAGGTTTCTTGTACTCATGGGTGGACCTACAGACCAACCACATACTGGATGAAGATTGCCCAAGCTTTAGTTTGAGCAGTGATTGAAAGTATTTCAGATTTTGACCCGGTGATCTCAAGTGACCTTTGCCCACCAAAATCAAAAGGCTTCTTGTAGGCAACACAGTGAACCAACATACCATATACCAAGTGGTATACATTTGAAGTTATCATGTTTACAAGTTTTTAGATTTTGACCTATGTAGATGTCAACTGACATCGAAGCTATATCGTACTGTAATAACTATCTAGTATAAGCTAGGCATATTGCATTGCAAGTCCATTCGAGATATTGTGGCTTTCTTTTCAACTTGTTATGTTTGCAAACGGTTTTCGTGCGAGAATAAAACTGCAAATTTGATATGATGTTGTACAAGGGTTGTCAGATGATGACTACAGACACACTGGTGTGATGAGGTATAAAAGGGCTAATGATTTAAGATGGTAGATTCTTGGCAATAACCTAGCTGAGTGGAGCCTAGTGCCAAGGAAAATTTAAGAGAAAGTACATAATGATGTTGGCAAAATTATGATAAATATTTGAAGATAGGCTGGGTTTAATCTTGCAACAACAGAGAAAATAAAAAAGTTTGCAAAATAACAACAGCAGAGTTATGCCTATCAATGTTAACAATCTTCTTGAAAGATGATTAACTTACAGCAAGTGGTCTTCGACCTCCCATGTCCACACGTTTTCCTGGCAGTTCTTATTTGGACATTTGATGATTCCAAGGGTCTTCTGCAACTCTATGGCATCCTCAGGTATGATGGGCCTTGTAAGAAAAGAAAACATTTACAGCCAGCAAAGTATGACTGACAGTTCTATGGAGGAGGGTGTTGACATGTCAGATGATGTACGGCAGACAGTGGCTGCGTTAAGTTGTGGGACAAATTAATGAAATGACGACTACAAGATACTGCACAAGGATCAGACATTGACTGAGCAGAGCAGCCAGTTTGTCGTTCCCAGGTTTACCAAGGGATAAACAACAGGACTCTTTGACCACACTAAATCCCCATTTTAAAGAAAATTACAGCAAGTAACAAACGTCGAGGCCATGTTATTGGCTTGCCTGAGGACGTTCAGTTTTTCTGTAAATATTTCATTAGCATTTCAAAAACTGCCCGAGTGGACAGTGTAATGTCACAACCACACATGAGACTGTTGACAAACCAAACGTAACTGTTCCTGGAATTCGTAAGCATACAGTATTGTGCAGTAATTAGAAAACAAATTGTCCAAAATGTAACGTAACTCTTCACACCTTTTTATCGGTAGCGAATTTTCCATTTGACAAGTTGGGCATTTGGCAAGACCTGCTCGTCGATTTCCGTTTTCTGTATAAACACAAGAAGTGCAGAACCGGTGCTGACATATTCCGGTAACCATCTCAAGTCGGGGGCTCAAACACACTGGACAAACCACTCTGTTGAATAAAAACAATTGAAATTAAATGTAGAAATGTAGAAATGAAAATGTAGGTTTTAACAGCAGGAATTCTACACAGCGTGTCCACAACATGGTTTCAACCCAAACATATGGAAAACAGTTACAACAATACTACTACCGAAACCAGGCAAGGACCACAAACAACCAAACAACAACCGTCCAATCAGCCTCCTACCAGTACTAGGGAAATGCCTAGAAAAGATAATTGCAAGAAGACTGTCCAAATACCTCGAACAGAACAACTTACTACCAAACAGAAAGGCAGGTTTCCGCAATTGTCGCTGCACCACAGATCAACTATTCCACATTATACAGAGCACCATCAGGTTGCAACGACACACCAACAAACTTCAAACGTGGTGCAACGACTGGGGATTCAACCTCAACCCACAGAAAATCGATGATCTATACAGGCCAACATCACATTCAACAACGAAGTAATACCAACGAAGAAACAGATCAAGTACCTGGGACTAACCATCGACCGGCACCTCACACTGAAGAATCACTACACCCAAGCAACAAACAGGATGAGACGAATGGTCAGCCGACTTCACTGAATAGCAGGAACAATGGAACACCCCAGATCTTCACCCGAGAAAACAATGAAAATCTACAAAGTCTCGATCAGATTTGTCAGTCCTCTCATCGAATATGCAGCACCGGCGGTAGCCCACAAACGAAACAAGTACATCGAAAACTTGAACACTGCCAAACTGCAGCGACCAAACCATCACCTTCACGACTTTATTATCCACGGTCAACTCCAGCATGACTCCAACCAATTCACTGAGGGCACACCACTTACAGTTCTGGACACAGAACTCTCGCTGGATTATCTCCATCGACACACCAATGCCTCATCATCCAGTAACAGACCACAGCAGACACGACTCTAAGAACTCTCAACAGCCTTGCAGTCAGCGCCTTCTCAACCCGCCTCCGTTGCCATTTCTAGACATCCATCCGAGCTCTCTTATTTTCATAACTCATATTCATCAGCATTCTCATATTTTGGAGTCTCATCTTATCCAGTCACATGTTTTTACACGTGCCCAGCTGAAGCACTCCACCCCCCCCCCCGGGTGGAAGCATAACACAAGTCGATTAGTAGTAGTAACAGCAGGAATTCAACTCAGTCATTAATTACTGAAGTAGATAGAAGTTACTGGTTGAAAGTAACCAAAGCACAATTTGTTTGGAGGATTATCAACATCATTGGGCCTAGGAGAGAATCACCTTGTTGATCTGTACCTTATAACATAAAGAGTGCATTTGCCTACATTGGTCCTTTAATACCAGACATACTGTATTACATCTATCAAAACAAGCTTGGAAAATGCTAGTAATAAAATGCTAGTAATAGAGATGCTACACCCAACTCATAAATCATTATACCATAACATTGGGGTAAGTTACCAAACTACCGTCTTCTACTGTATGCATATAATAAATGTTGTATCGGCCATGGGAAGTCATCACTACCAGTTGACAGCATATTACGCCCGGGATTCAGCTAAGTACCTAGTGGCAAGTAACTTAGCCTATCGGAGGATGTAACTTACAGTTAGCATTTTGACAATTGTCCTCATAAAAAGGCCCCAAACTAAAAGAACCCAACATACCTGAATACATACCACCCTGGATAAGTGCCAGCTATCAAGAAAATTCTTAAAGCCATTGACACTTTTAGACACAATGAATCACTATTCCACAACTCTCTGCGAGAAGAAACAGCTAATGTACATCACCCCACTAAAGCTTGAAACAGTG
The DNA here is from genome assembly GCA_027574785.1 of Orphnurgus asper. Lineage (NCBI taxonomy): Eukaryota > Metazoa > Echinodermata > Holothuroidea > Elasipodida > Deimatidae > Orphnurgus > Orphnurgus asper. The sequence continues at coordinate 6,180 of JAODAG010313263.1, read as the reverse complement.
GCATCTAGTGCTCCTCGACTCTCTTAAAAAATGTTATCAAAGCTACAAGGTTGTCTAAGCTCAAGAGAAGTTAACTTAAGATATTTCAACCTTTGACTATGGAAAGACCTCTCGTAGAGATTACTAGTCTAGTAGCTCTTCTATGAAACTTTTGGTGAGGCCTCACCACGAAGATGTCTCAGTTCCAATGCAGTAAGCTTCAGATGTTACAGATGCTGCTCATAAGACAGCCATGGAACTAATAGAACTGATTAATTTCAATGCCATCATCTGAACATGCTCAAGAATAAACCTTAGCCAAACATGGATTCCATGCCTGAACACCATACTCCAGATGAAGCCTCACCATCTGTTTATACAATCTAAGAACAATGTACTTGTGCAGAAACTTAAAATTTCTAATCAGCCCTAATATCCAATTTGCCCTCCTGACAGATTAGACACACTGCTTAGATTGTTTTAATGAAGAATCCAAATAGATACTGACATCTTTCTCATGCTAAACCACCTTATAATTTCTACCGTCAATGCTATAGACCTTCCTCACCATTACAGCATCAATCTCAGAAGTAACCTCTCTGTAAACCTTAGTGTCATCTGCAAACTAATAACGTAATAATATATCATAATTCTTTCAAGTAAATCAATAATATTAGTGTAGTTATCAGCACCACTCCTATGTCGATCGGGCAGTATAGACGAGAACATTGGGGAGTATAGCACCACATGTGCACCACATTGTATTTTACACTTACCAACATTGCAAACATACCCGAACCCCAGTTAAAAAATTATCTAGAACAACCTGTAAATCAACAGCATCAGAACCAACCTCTCTGTATAGACCTTCGTGTCATCTGCAAACTTGCCCTGGGGAACACCACGAGTGACAACTATTCAATTTCAAGGAGAAACAGATCCACCATGCAACAACCACTCTGTTTTCTATTTCTTAACCAATCACAAATCCACTTTAACAGGAATTTTATACCCATTTGATACCTAAACATTCCAATTTGACTAATAACCGTTTATGATGAACCTTATTAAGAGACTTCTGAAAATCCAAACAAAACACATCAACAGGATTACCTGCATTGCACATGCATCCACAGAACTAATATCCTCCAGATATTCAAACATATTGCATTATTTGTAAGACATGAAATTTGTTTTTATTCCTACTGCAAGTTGCTTTAGTTTAAGCTATCGCTGGCGAACCAGTGTCAACCATGCAAAGCAGAAATCAGTAACTTCAATAATCTCTCTTTACATTAGTTTTATCATGACTGGGTTTAGCCTATGCAGAGAGTTAGTACTACTAGTACTAATACTAGTAGTACTAGTACTACTACAACTATATATAAGTACTAGGCTACCTTTGCTCGAAAGAACTCTGGAGTCTGGGATCCATTTTGCTCGGCTATCCTTCCACAGGTGGGACCTGTATTTTGGAAGGTGGTCTGAAAGACTAACTAGCACAAGCAGTAGTCTGTTCTGACGTTGGGCACTTGTGGTATGGTACTTGGTAGTACTACTACCAGTACTACTAGTGCCGGTGGGTGCCGGTGTTGTCGTACAGGTAACTGTACGCGGTGTTGTATTAACGGTTTTTAAAGTTGTCGTGCTAACGATTGTTTTATAATTAGCGCCTATACACAGTAAAAATTTACATATTGGTTTCCAGATTTAAATCACGTGTTTGAAAAACGCGCTAGTAGTCTCCAGTACCCAGTCGTTTCGACATATGGCTTTTATTGCAGACATTCATAGAAAGGTTTGTATAACTTCACTATAAGTATGTGATTGAAGAATGAAAAATAGCAGGAAAATTGGTTATATCTTGTTCCGCAGGGGAGTGCTTTTGGTGCCCTCTCATTATGCCATCTCAAGTTAATGTGTCGTTTAAAGGATAGCATCCGTTGACAAACTCCAATTATGCCGTATAAATCAATATTATGACGTCACAAGTAACATTCAGTATAACCCGCCAATTGATTATGCTGTCTATATGATAATAGTTATTATGCATTCTAAACTCGGCTTCGTTAATTTAACAAAACCACAGACTAGGCTGCTAAATGGCAAAAGGCGCGCCCCCTTTTAAAATCATTACTAGTTCGTTTAAATTGAGAAAAACTCCGGCGAGCGGCGTCGCTTTGTGGATTTCGCTACACGGTTTCCTTGTTCGCCCACTGTTCGTTAACTGTTGATTTCCAGGCCATGATCGCTGGACTGGAGATGATGGGTCAAACTGGAGAGCCTGGCTTTCCCAGCCGTTCCAACGGCATTGAGTGATGTAGAGACTGGAGCCGCTTGGACCCATTTTCTTAACTAGTCTAGGCCTCCTACGCGGAAGGGAAAAAAAGGTGTACCGTCGACCCAGGGTTGCCAGATAAAAATAGTAAATTAACTTAAAAGCGCATACTGAATTATAAAGAGCCTTGAACCGTTATTTTCTAAAATGTAATTAAAAAAAGCTCCTGATCCAGGTCACCATTGCTGCTGTTACGCCACACATCACCACACCACAACATGATATGTTGTTTGGTGGAGAGTTAGGCCCTATGTAGTACCTTGTACGTACGATCGCTTCAGAAACACAAGCCAACGTAAGTTAATTACGTCATACGAAATTCATGTACCATTAGGCTCCGTTACAAAGGCAACTTAGGTTTCCAACTAACATAAAACTCAATATAAAAAATCAGAAAAAAGACAATGAAATACAACAATATATTGCATTTTTAGTGGATACATTTCAGGCAAACAAGTGCCATCTTGAAACAAAAAGTGCCAAGCAGCGTGACCAAATTTGTGGAATTTGCGCCAACTGAGCGCAAATCTGGCAACACTGGTGTCCAATTCGAATTACCCTTAGCGTTGGCCCGAGATCACGTCCATAGCAAACATATCAAAATGCAGTTTCTTAGTTGAACTAACCGTAACAGTTCATTTCATAGTTATTACCGGTACTCAAAGTAGCAAGTATTTGCAAGCCATTCAAAACAAGATTTTCTAATTAAAGTTAAAAGTAGCATAATTATATCCATGCATTCAGATAATCTTTGTAAGCCACCCATGAAAGACCTTAGGCTCTAAAACCAAATGCGTTATGTCTCAGCACCATAATCCTAAACCAGGGGTCGGCAAATGGGACGCTCCCATCGCATTTTAGGCCCGTTCCGTGTCTCAGATCAATACTCATGGCCCGCGTCCATTAAAAGATTGCCCACCCCCGCGGCCTAAACAGATCCACTTCCCATTGCAGCCCCAATTCCATTTTGTGAGTGAGTGTAGTGTCAAGCGATGTGTAGCCCGTGACTCTGCTGGAGGACAGCCCCACTAATAACCAGTTTTCAGGACATATTATAGCCTACTATACATGATCTTAGCCACAAAGTCGAAAAGCAATGAATTCATTAATTCAACAAAAAATCAGCAAAAACATGGACTCTAAAACTAAATAACGGTACTATGCCAAGGCACCATCGCCCCAAATTGATCCACTTCCCTAATCCTACAAGCTCAATGTAACTAGGGAAAACTTAAAATAGAGGGCGCTTTGTTTAATAAAATGTCCACAGCCGCTCTGAAAATGTTGTAATAATCACTATAATACAACTGGAAGTGTTGGGGTATAACTGTTATATTTGTTATACTCCCCTAATAAATTCGAAAGTAAGACAAAATACAGTCGAATGTATTTGTTATACTCCCCGCATTCTCAGCTTGCGTTCTACACTGGCAGATGTAAATTTTGAAATGCAATATTAAGTTCCAGGGGGAGGGATGGTTGTAACCCAAATCAATGTAGTTCCACCAATCTGTGTGACTATTTTATTGTATAACCCTCCAAAGAAAGAACTCATGGGATCTAAACCAAACAACGGCAGCATACTAATACCACGGCTTCAACTGACCCACTTCCCACTAGCCGGCCCCATTTAAGTTCGACTGGACTGCTAAGCCAACTAGAGATCATTGGCTAAGTGTAGTGCCACGTAATGTGTGGCACATGCCTCTGTTGGAGGACATAACCCCACCATTAACTTGTGTAACTAAGTTTAAAGAAACCTCTCAAGACTGAGAACTTGATATATAAGCCAAACACTTCGGCCAAGAGATCATTAGGCGAGTGTAGTGCCACGTACGTATAACTAGTAGCATTGCTTTGCTGGAGGACATTGCCTCACCAAAAACCAGTGCGGGCCGTCCTTAACACCGTCCGATTCGGTCAGACTCAGTCTGTAACATGATGTTGTTGATCGAGGTTTCTTAGTATTTATATTTTTTAATTAAACATTTAAAGGGTAACTCGCTCGAGGTAGTGTTCATGATCTTAGTAGAAACAAGGGGGGAAATTATATTGTCAGGTTCATTGCGCAATATCGTTACTGTTTATGTCATTGGTCCTCTGACGTCACGCTCAAAATGGAAGACATAGAATGGAGCGTAGAAGAGGAAAGTAACGTGACTATCGGCGAAAAAATAACCGGTATAACGTTCCATTCCAGACTGAATACTTTAGTAGCCGTTACTTCCGATTCTTGCGTAAATATTTTGGACATACAGTCAGGAGTTATTCTCCAAAAATCGAACTTATCAGGTAACTATGATTTCCGCATAAATGGGAGTGCCGCTCTCGTGCTATGTGCACGTAATGTGCAGTGTGTCGTATCATGTGAGTACAGTGGAAGACACCATAGCTGAACAGCCTAGGCTAATCCGTTACACAACTCAAGTATAATAATAGTACTTAATAATACTAGTTCAACATAGTAGTAATATCATTATCAAATTATAAATCATAATTTTTTCACTGTCAGTTATCACTCGTTGCTCGGTATCGAATTCACAAACAGGCCTAGCCTACACTGAAGTTAGCTCCCCGGTATTTTGGTATTGGTAATATACCTTTCTCTATCTTCGTGTGTACTGCCTAATTTCGTGCACAAGTTTAGTGCACTAGTAGTACTAGTATAGTAGTACTAGCTGCACAGTGCACAAAAATCACAATGCTAATCTTACTTCTTAGGCTGCTGTGCTGACTATAGTCTAGACTAAACATTAGGCCTATATTATAGCCTGGTGGCAGTTAATTTAGACTTATGCTATTCAATCTAGTCCTTAATTCTTGAGGCATAATAAAAAGAAGCTATGAGAAACACTCTCATGGTAAGCTATGCTGTGCCCATGTTTATCTGTTTTAGTACCATGTTACCATTGCATTGCAAACTAGTATGTAGTTTGATTGAGTGGTGTAAATCAGCAGTTTCTCCAAATAAGTGTGACCAGTGTGAAGGATAGAATCACTGCACCAATTCTTTAGACCAATTTAATATCCAAACTTTGTTGAGAAAAATTAACGGTTTGACCATATGGACAAAGGAATAGCGGGTAATTTCGTTTAGTTAATGGGGCCAATTCCTGATTCTGTAATGCATACTACTGTGCACTTGAATAGAAACTATCAGGGCTTCCTTCAGACTGCAGAGACTTCCTGAGGACGCTGCCAATCTGGCATCAATACTGTAGCTAGACAGGTTTCCATCGTCCGAACTCACAATAAGACTCCGATGATACAACAAGTGGTGTTAAGCATATCAAGGTGATCAATTTTCAACATCCATAGCTGACGTCCGCACACTTTTAGCTTGAGCTCTCCATACTCCAGCTTCCAAAGACAATATCTCGTTTGCTTCAGACCTCATGTATCCTCGCACTATTTTATTTGTCTTTGCTTGTTTGGATTGGTCACACATTTCTTCACTTTATCATACATGGTTAAACCATTCTACCTGTGTAGCTCTCTCACCTTACCCCCTCCAGTTATTCAGAGGGTGGATACTGGTTTGTTGAGAGGGATCATCAAGAAGATATATGTAGCATATCTTTAATCAGTGAATGCCTTTAGGCCATCCTTTCGCCTTACTGTCATTCCCATGCACAACCGTCATGTATCAGTTCTTAACGAGCTTCACTGTCCTTATACAATAGAATGTACATAATCGACAGTAAGATTATCTCGGAGAGGGCACTAGTCCAGACATACAGTGCTAAAAGGTTACCAGGTTGTTCTATCAGGGTGATTATAAGTGCATCTTTTTTTCTTTTTTTTTGTGGGGAGGGGGGAGGGCGTAGCGAGTCGTCGCTGTTGGCGATTAAAACGATCAAATC
>JAODAG010313230.1:0-12406 GCA_027574785.1 Orphnurgus asper | reverse complement strand
GTCAATATTTGTGGCTGCTCGTTGATTCGTCTTCCTCTTCCGTTGTCGTTTTCAGAGAAGAATGTTTTGACTTGCCACAAGTCCTCTCCGGCTACGGTCGACGTCAGTAGTTTGTCGGTGGTAGCTTTGAGTTTGACTGTCGTGTCGGTGTCGTCTGTATTTTCCACAATAATGTCAGGTGTGATAAGAGTCGCATCTAGATCAGTGAAAACAACTCCTGCAGGGGGAAAGAGAAGACACACGCAACTTAATAAGGATTTGACTTATATCACTAACTCCCATCTTAAAGCAAATAACCCACATTCCCCTCTTGGAAGCTACTCTTAAAGGTCTGAATGTGAATCACTTTCTGGAGAAATTTCTGTGCTACTTCCAAGTTTCGATACAAACGTTTTTTATTGTTTTCAGATCGGCCCTACCTGAGTGAAGAAGTTTTAATGAACTACATTCACAACGTTAAATATAATATGTGCTAAATAAACAGATTCTATTTAGAATAGACCTAGCCCTAGGTAAAGTAGCCAATTTTAGTCAATATGAGATTTCTCCCTACCCATGACAGGCCCCATCAAAGAGTTTATCACCGTGATCCACCGGGGTTCCGAAAGCCTCCACCCAAAATATTTGTTTGCCTCCAAGCATACGAAATAAAGTTACTTAAAGTAAGTGAAAGGTTTTTATATGCAAATGGTGCTATATATTGTAATTTTTGCAGTAAAAGTGTATATTTTATTAGTCCTCTCAATATGGGACGGGGAGGGGAATACCTTTTGCGGGTGAAAATTCCAGAAATCATGGGGGTTTTTCACCCGGGACCTGACAATGCCCTTATTTAGTATTAATACGGTAATGTTTAGAAGTTTTGGTATTTCGCTTCATTTTGCCGGGTTCTCAATGCTTTGGAATTTGCGGGAAATTAACTTGCGCCGCTCCGTGTCTTCCACCGCGGCACTGGTCGTGGAGAGGGGTGAACGGTATGTATATACCTTGTTGGTTCGATCAGCTGATTTACATCATTAGAGTTACACGGATGATGACAACGTTCACATGTGAGTTTATACGTCATAACATGCATTGATACTCGGCATAATGACTTTATAACATCATCTTAGTTTATACGGCATGATTTTGTCATCCTCATATGAAATGACAACCGGCGAGTGCTGAACAAATCTGATTTTATGTAAAGAATATTCACTGAGGCAAACATTTGGAACTTACTTGCTTGGCATTCTTGTGGCTTGCAGACAATCATTGAGTCTCGAGTTACGTCACCCCGCCCACTATCCACGATCAGTGTGAATTCTGGGTCCGCGCCGTCACCTTTCAGGAACTCCATGCACACATAGCTGACGTCGTCGATGCAGCCGACAGTTCCGATGTCGAATTCGGTTTCGATACCGTCGATAGCGAGAGGGTCGCCGTTGGCGATGTCGGTCGAGGATTCGTCGTCGTCGAGCACTTGCGCAACTTCTCCAAAGCGCGGACCATCCCCGAAAGGATTGCTACTACCGAACAATGTTGCGCGCCAAAGGTTATCACCCTCGAGGTCACGCGTGTCACGTCGGAAAGTGACGTCGAAGTCGATGGATACGGGAGTTTCTTGGCCTGGGATTGGATTTTCTCCGGTCAGTTCCCAGTCAAATGTCTCGGCAAACACTCCTACAATTATCAGAGACAAAAGGAGGAAAAAATAATGAGATGTTAGTGTCAGCTATGTGTGCTATCGGAATAATAATTATATAGGTATAGTGGCGTACCAGTGTACCAGTGTACCAGAAATCTGTTTACCATTATTTTATTATATACTTCCTACCAAAAGTTACTTCGAGTATACGTATAAGGTGGTTAATACCTAACAATTAAATACCTTTATTACATACGGACTCCATTCACATATTTTTTTACTATGTAATATATGCACATTGCTCCACTTTTAATAATAGCTTTTACTTAACATTTTGAAAATACTTCTTGTACTACTGTATCATGTTTAACTGTAAATAAAAAAATCGGGACCAGTAGTTAATGAACATGATAATAACTGAGATGTGTGTATGTGCCGTAGTTATTTCTGTCGCTGTACGTTAGTCAGTATCTTCGCGTGAAATGGACGCACAGAAAACAAACAACAAAAAGAGAGGCCAACCGGCAGTAACGCTGAAAAATACATATAGAACATGAATAGAGGCTACCGGCAATTACGCATTCATTTCGTCCTTCATTAACAGGAAGAAGGTAAATGGGTCATGATAAATACGTAAATAAATAAAGAATAAAACGAATCCGACACAGAGACATTGAACATCGAAAAAGCAACGAAAGAGAGCAATAAAAAATAAAGAAGTCATTCGTGCCATAGCCAAACAATCCACAAACATTCCACATATAGTTTTACATCACGTATCGGTCATTTAGTTGACTCTGTACTGTGTCAATTAAATACGTACAAAAAGAATGAACCATTTAGTAGTATATTTAAAACCATTAGTAAAAGAGAAATGTGGGGAAAACATGCACAAAGCCAGTTGAATGACTCCGAGGTATCCGAATGTCATCGCTGCAGTTTAAGGAGACAAAAAAGAGAACATAAATATTCATTAAATACGACAGTCAAACCAGTAACGTAGTCCAGACGCGATAACGTCTGCATGGTTTAGTATTGTCAAGCTAGACATTGTGGTAACAAAAATGCTCTAAACTATGTAGCATAGTAAAAGGTGACAATGCATGTATTTTAAATTATGTAGACGAGTCATGATCTGGTTATTAAATCTCGTGACCCTCAATGTTCGTGTCTATAATATTCCATAAAATTAAACTCACGTCTCACGTCGACCATTAAGTCAAGATCTAATATCTGTATCGTATCTCTCCGTATTGGGATGGCCTGCAGATGTTAATACTGGGATGTCCCCTATTATAGTCTACAGTCCGATCGAAATAGGACTGGGTCTGGGAAAATGGATCAGTTGATGCGACACTGCCGAGGCATATGCTGCCAGCCAGTTTAGCATTTGTGCCAAGGTTTTCCTTTGGGTGATAGAAAGGTATTTGCATGGATGGAGCTGACTAGCTACCCCATGGCTCTGAACCTAACTATCACGAAGTGTCATGTGCAATATTATTATCAGTAGAAACACATCTAGGCCTACATTATTCTGTTTATTACTACTTCTGATTAGTTGATTTTGAGACATTGCCATACAAAAAACATCATATCATTCATTTCAAGAAAACAGGAACGAAATTGTGAAGCAAATAAAAAAAAGTATGAAAATTGCAACATTACCTTTGCAGAGTCCAAGACGCACACATTGTGTTTGCCTTTCGTCCTCATCCCGGTAAGCAGTGTACGTGAAATCCAAATTAAACCTCGGTTCCGGGTCATCGGTCATATTAAACTTAATGCAGAAAAATCTATAATCTTCACAAACTCCCTCCGAAGCATCGAACACATATTTCAGTTTCGTAAAATCCCATCTCTTCTCCGGCGGTTTGTACGCGACAAGCGTCTTCAAAAATTCTTGATCCTTTTGCTTCTCTGTCAAGATGTTCTCTACGTAAGAGAATTTCTGTCCAGAGCCGTCCGAGTTACTACTGACCCAGGCTCCTAGTCGCCACATATTTTCTCCGCGTATCCTCCGAGAGGTCTTCTGTTTGAAAATTTCAACTTCGGCTGAAAACTTGAACTTGTTAAGTTTCCCTTCCGTGAACGTCGTACCCGGCTTGAATTGATTGAATAGATCGTATAATTGCATGGCTGCGCAGAGTGGGGAAAAAGAAGGATCATGATAAATATGTAATTAGCTGACGACATCGGTTTCCTACAAATCCTGTCTGTGGACTGGTAAGATGAGACTGATGTGAAGACGTGATATAAATTTGCCCGTACAGTTCCAGTATATCGTCGCAGGTTGCACGATAGGCTCGTGTCTGTTATACAAAATATTGATCGCTTTAATTTAAGCAGATTCAATTACCCATCCGCCGTCCCACGTATCAAGGAACTGGATCATATTTTTTATAGGACATAAAACGGTAGGGCACACAGTTGTTTGTTTGGAATAAGGCCTAACCTTACCACATTTTCCGCCCCGTCAATGCAGTGTCGAGCTTGTTATTACATACGTAATGAGGATAGATACGTTGAGATTAAAAAATAATAAACAAATATATAAAAAAATCGAATTGAGGAAAAATGAGAAATGGGTTAATCTGAACACGAAAACTCGCTATCATCATTACACCAAATACCATTATTGTTTTATGTACCGAGTTGATACGTCTGTGCGTGAAGGTTCTTCCTTGATTCTTCTAATCACAGTATTTCTCAATCAGTATCATTATTGTGCTTCTCGTGTAAATATATCATTAAGACATTCACAGATGCAGGGTCACGAGGGGGAGGGGCCGGCGGGTAAACGTGGTTGGAGAAACTATCATTTCGCGCCAATATAATGTGTAATTTACCTAACAATTTATTAGCAAAACATAACACCACTATTTGTGCATCAACTGTACCCCTCCCGTTAGTAAAAAAAAATATCTAACGAACAAATAAAAAAAAACACCAAAATGTATGCGGTATACCTTTTAACTCAGTGACGTAATAATCTCGAGCCTAAAAATCGTGACCGTGTTTCGCTTTTGTGGAAACGATACAAGCAACTAAGTCGATGATGTTATGAAGAATTGAGGATATGTTATTATTATATTAAGAATATATATATATATATATATATATACATACACTTTATATTCTAAAACACTTACTGTATGGACAGAGCGGACAACACTCTCCGTTGATTTTTACAGGAGACGAACACTTGGTTTTGCCACACGTCACGATATTACAATCGGTGGTACCGTTTGTACAAAGACATTCAGTACAGGCGTCGATGGTCCACTCGTCTTTGTGCAACTTTAACGAGCTTCTAAACACGCAAGGTCTCTTGTCCCTGTAGTCGAGCGACGATTCTGTATAAAAGAAATCAAAACATTACTCTCTGTTGTTTTTGATTACGACAATCAAAATTCCTTCAATCATTCGTGATCCGTGGAAAAGTTATGTACAGTTTTCACGAATCTGAATTTCCAAATCTGAATTTCCAAACGCAATCGATAACATTTTCCATAATCTTACCAGGTAAATGACCATTCGAGACTACCGTATGTATTATGCTCTGATGGTGACTGTAAACATTAAGTTCCATAATTTGACCATGGATATAGATTTAGTAAGTTTTCAGTTGGTTCACCAACCACAGACAAATTTAGACTGAATGCATTGCATCGTACAAGTTACAGTAGTTAGCAGCTTAGACAAAATTGGTGTCGCAACGACTTATTCACCAGATGGCGCGTACAAACAATCAGACACACTATTTTCTTACATTTACGAAAGGAAACCATATGCCACGGCTTAAAAAGCCACCGGACCCACTTCTCAGCCCAGTCCTAGTTCGATCGGACTGCTAAGGCCAAAGAGGATTGGGCTGATGCCGTGCCAAGTAAAAGTGTAGCACATGGCTCTGTCGGAGAACATTGCCCCACCGTTAACCAGTCAGGGATGTCCTTAAACACCACAGATAAAATACACAAGATCTTAGCCAAAAGACCGAGCCTGGCGCCAAACTTAACTTTACACAAGTGTGCTCGTGGCAAACACGACAAGGGAAAAGGAGGCTGGGTTAAAGTTATTCAAGCAAATTCTCAAAGAGTTAGAACCGATCTGAAGACAGTCATGGACAGCAAGTTGACATTACATTATTATTCAATTTTATACTTTTTATGTAATTACTGTACGGTACTATTTCACTTAAATACTTTGATTTAAAAAACTAATACGCTGGTCCGAATATATTTAATATCCCTCGTGAAACAAAAACGAAACAATTTGATGACTATCAATAATGGTTTCGGTCCAAATAGCTATATAGCCACTTTAAGGGTCGACATTGCTCCCGTGTGCTGAAGAATAATCTAACACAATCCAGTTGCGTTTCAATAAATTAACGTATATCCGTTAAAATGAAAGGTTATGCCAAGGAAAGGCATCATGCTAGATTAATTCAAATTTGGAATTTCCTAAAAAACTAATATGGCAAAAATATTCATTTACGTGGCACAAACATTATTGTCATAATATGGTGGCGTACGCGTAACACTCAAATATCGGTATTTGACAACTTCACGGATGCCACATCAATGACAATTGCCACATTACTGCCTAATTACTGCCGTTTCGGACAATAATCACAAATCATTAGTTCAGCAAGGCATTTGGTGTCACGTAATGACACATTTATAATTCAATAATGTGAAAACTTGAAATTACCAAATAACGACCCTTTTCTCTAAGATTCTCCAAATGTTGTGGGCTATCTCAATGTAATTTTTACAACAATCGTATTTCTTCCCCTAATATTGTTTGTTTACATATATTTGATAGTCACATCGTTTGACGAGTATAGACCTGTTATATACATGGACGTTCCGGTCATTTCCAACAATTTACTTCAATGTTTATACCGTACCGACGAGCAAAATAACAATGACATTTTTCTCGCGCCGGCGAACAGTGTCCCCCCCCCCCTTCTCTCTCTATTCTTTCCCGGTTACTATGTTAATAATAAAAATCTGCACTTGCTTTTAAAAGATTTTAAGGTTGAAGTTCGTACTATGTTTCATTCTATATGTGTCCATCGCTTGGAGAGTGCGAGGAAGGAAGGTGATAGGGATGAATACTACATTGCATTATAATAATTTTAATAAATAAATAAATAAACAAGACACTGGAAGAGAAAAACTTCCACAGCGCGCCAAAATGTATACGCCTTCCAAGATATCCACCACCGGAATAACGGTGAACACAGCTGAAACCATCCCTTCCGTGAATGCCGTACCCGAAAACACAGTACCCAATCTCCCCCCCCCCCCGCGCCATTGGTCGTAACCCCATACTCCACCATTGCACGCACCTATCCGCAGCAATGTTGAAATCTGGCTGGTGTCGAAGAGTGTGAATTGTATTCAAAGACCAACTAACGTAAGAAAGAAAGTGGTGGAACAGCATAGACTAGACACTGGCCTTGGCCTTGGCCTTGGCCTAAAGCCATCAGACAAATCACAATTAAGCAAAACCTACCTGAATAATCAGAATTTGAAAATGAAAATGATTCTGCAAATTCGCCAAGTCCGTCGTCGCTGGATTCTAGTTCCAGAGTTTTCTGAGATGTAACAACTCCTGCGAGGCAGAGTATTATAACAGACATCGCAACCATAACCGACAATGTACGACGGTACGGTCTAGTCGTGCGTCCTCCCATCTTCGCGATTTTTAATAAACTTGGTCGTCAGAAATGTACAGTTTTTTATGGTTGTTTCTCCTTGCGAATGAATTCCTTCAAGCAAAAACCATTGGTAAAAATTCATGTCTATGTTCTGATTATCGTGTGCATTTATGGGCACGCTAAATGCAGAGTGACACCCGCCACCGGTTGTTCACGTTGATATCATTATAACAACTATTATGGGATGCTTGTTCTGTTGCCTAAATTAATGGCGGCTGCGCAGTGCTGGGAATCACCTCCCTAGAAATGGGTAGGCCCCGATTTGCTGGTAAATTATTATGGGATGCCTGTTCAGTTGCCATGAATTTCAATGGGAGGCTGCATAATGTGGTTTTATGTGTTCATATTGCAAAAAATTGTGTACGAACATAAATCGTTAGACAATTATATGGTTTATTCTATCAGTAACGACCGAAGCCAGTAGTAATGTACCTCATGTGTCTGCGTTGTATTGATGTTTAGTGTTAATGACGTACGTACTGGGATGTACATAATATACAGTGTTACGTTTTACGTCAACACAGCGAAGCGATTTTTAATTAAAAAACTCAAATATCACCAATACATCGCAGCCATCGTCCGCCAAAAATAAGTGTTAGCAGATTTATATTTCAATATCACACACGGACAAGTGTACTGACGTTTATTGTCACTTCGTCTACATACCGACTCGTTACCATTTCGTCTATATATGTTAACTCGTCATCATGTTTTGTAAAAATTAAAATACAGTTTAGATTAGCCTATCTTGTGCTTTATGACTATATCCCTAGGAGGCGTGTCTCTCTAATTGAATGGCTATTAAAACTTTCAGTGGCACCTATCTTCTTATCGTGTAGACTAATTGGCGTGTGGCCTCGGAAGAAGTCGGTCGATTCCTACCTAAAAGGTCGCGTTCCACAAATTGAAAGAGATTCAGCTCCATTGGTGAAGTGACTTCTAAGATAATTGTTTCATAACTTATATATATTTAATGTAAGCAGTGCTAATGTGGATAATCTGGGAGACAGACATCCGTAAGCTGTGACAGAGGGTCTTTTTTTTAAAGGTGGTGCTCATTATTTTATTTTATTTTATTTAAGAAAACGCACCCAAAACCAAACAACAGCATATGCCACGGCACCATCGTGCCAAACAGAATAGCTTTCAAGCCCCAGTTCTATTTCGATCGTATCTTCGATCTTAAGACCTAGAGATCATTGGGCGAGTTTCGTACCAGATAGCGGTACCTCATGGCGCTGTCGATTGATACGTAAACATTGATACACCCTCAAGAATTTAAATGGGTTTTATTAAACTGTTTTGTCATAGCTATTACTCCATAGAACTCTTTTATTCAGTCCAAGGAACATCGTGGTATTATTCACAACAAGCTCAACATAATTTGAAGGGAACGCAACTCTTTGGCAGGTCAATAAAACCTCGGTACTTCAGTAAGTGTACAACATTTAGTAATCATAAACAAACAAAGTAATCACCTACGATGTGCAGACGTTGCAAACTCATCGGCCAAATGCCAACTGACCGAAGAAAGCGTTCCACATTCAGCCACTCGCTGTAAGCATCTACAACAACCCCGTGGAAGTCATAAAAAATATTATTTCCGTTATTTGATTAACACTAAAACGATTAACCGAGCATTAAAGTCTACAAGTAGTACCGCTAACTAACATAACTGCTGTGCAACTTCGCGATGACATATAGCTACAACTCAGTGTCGGTGAGTCGAGCTACATTGGTATATTTGAATATGCATGGATATTCCACAGGCAGTAGTTTCACCGACAATTTGTAACGGTTTAACCATAATCCCTGAGCCTGGTTTAGGTCTAACCTAACAGTAACCCCGAACACCTAAGCCTGGTTTCGGTCTAACCTAACCACAACCCCGACCCATCAAGTGTCACGTCTTGATCGTTGGCTATATGAGGATAAACTAACTAACGTTGTCTTGCCGAGCCATAAACCAACAAAATGGTGGCGAGAAGGCATGACTACTTTGGAAATCGGATATCGTTAGACTTGTTATTTTATTCATCGTTAAACCAATGACTATAATATTTGTAATATTTCAGTCAACACAATGTGTCTTCCGAGAGAAATTTAAGACTGCTAATATCACACCGGTTTTAATTGATGTGTGTAATTCACATTACCGGGCCATTTCTTTTCTATTTCATATCACAAAATCTCTTATAGTATTCTTAATGTCCTTGATAAAAGAAATAAAACTATCCTGTCCAAAGTCCAGTATGACCTGGACAAATTTTGGAGTTAACATTGACAGATATGAAACGGGCAAACTGTGTATTTCGGATCGATGTGATATCCATGTCAATGATCCATTCTAATATATTTTAGATATATATATACATATTGTTTGCAAATGATACCAATACATTTTCAGATGGTAAGGAAGGCAATAATCGTTGAGCCATGAGGTACGCAATACGTGGGCATTACACTCGCCCACTGATCTGCATGTCTCAACAGTCCGATCGGAAATAGGATCGGGCCCGGGAAGTTCGGCCCGATGGTGCCGTGGCATTATGGATATTATGCGTTTCCCTCCAGATCGTACTGTCTGAGCGCATGTGTAAGAAATGATATACAATGATATACTGTAATCTAATTTAATTTTTTTTATTTAAAGAGATAATATTATAATAAATAGATAATATATAATATATAACAGAGTTGGCTGCAGCTTGTTAAGCGTAGTTACGGCAATGAGTTAGGTGTATGTCTAATGATTTTTGGTGATTTTGCTTATTTGCGTTTGTGTATCTTTTATATTTTGGTCCCTACCTACCTCATTTGATTTTCTCCCCTCTTGAGTTATCTTCCTCTATATTTGCTGACTTGTTATTTACGCCTTACCCCTTTGATTGTATCAGGACGGCCGTATCGTTTTGATCTTACCGACCGTATTGTATGAGGAACCGCGTATGATGCATATTCTGCCGGCCTTTCTTATTATGTATATTGTTCGGCTAGTCGGCAATATATCCGGTGAAATTGCAAGTCTACACCTGTGTGTTTGGAGTCCTTCCTGATTCGTCCAGTGACATGAGGTCAATTACGTTTGTCTGTGATCGTACCGTCTCGTGACGTATTGACTGAGTTGACCAATCGGGGAGTTTGCCTGCCACTCTCTGGTCCCACCACTTCCGTCAGGTGGAAGCTTCCAGTTGAATATGTGGCCTGTTTTGGCTAAAACTTGACTATATTCACGCATGAAGTGCCCCTACCCTCAGAGTGAAATTTCCCTAATGTAATGTGCATTGCAAATCCTTTATTAAAGAGTTTTGTGGCCGCAATTGTCGGACCTCACACTTTTGAGAATCCTGGATGCAGAAACGAACTTAAATATTAGAATTGTCAATTGAACTTTATTTCACCAGTACTGATATATAGTCTACAAAAATAGATATAGAAGCACTAGCACCGATGCCATGTGGTCTGGATGTCCCATAAACGTGGCACCAAAATGCCGGGGGTATTTTTGGAAGGAGGACAGTGAAAGCACGGAGACAGATCAGATCATGTTTATCTTAGTTCAGACCCTGGGTCAACCGATTGATATACTGCATAATGTATAATCCGATGCTTACTACGACTCCGAGAACCTGACAATTAACCAAAATTACGCTGAGCTATAATATACGTAAGACCTGAATTCTGAATCGAGTAAGCTCCTGTTTCGAATCATATGTGAAGTGGTAGTTTTACACCATGCTGGATAGAATATAATATTCTACATTAAACAAACAAGACACTTTAGCTACCTTCGAGAAACCAGTCCAAGTTGCCGGGTCTTACCAGTTTTCTAGTCTACTTAGGAACGTCTCTACAGTTAACATTGAATAGTATAACTGAGGTTAACCAAACTTACTAAAATTTATAAACATTAATTACCCTGCTGGTCTAACAACTATAGAGAGGGGAGAGCCTGATAAATTGATACAAATTGGGTAAAGACTCGGGTTTGGAATCCATCACTTCAATTACCTCCATTGCGTAACAACTGGACTATTATCATATTACTTCTTGGGAGCATTATGAGTCTTGAGTCGAAGGTGGCTTGAGAGGCAATGTCTAATTTTGAATCAAATATATTTACAGCCTATTCTCTCTGGAGTTTATTCGAAAATATCGATATGGATTCAAAATATAGCATAGGTATTCACTACATAAACTTTTCACTTCATTACTAAATTGTATTTATACGGAACATTTTCCCTTCAGAAGCTCTCGAAAGATTTATTATAACCTCCTGGTTATTTACTGGACTTCTGGAGTAACTCGGTACTGGACCTCTCGCGGGTATGAACTTAATATAGGACGTTACATACAACATGCATGTTGTATGTAGATACTAGCCTATCCACTAGTAATTTAGTCAATGGTGGATGTTGACTTCCTCTACTTATGAATAAAGCTATATATATAATAAAGGAAATGTAATATGCGAAGAAAGAGCGGAAGATCTTTGTTTTGGACAGCATTAAACATTGTATCTGACAAGAAGGTACTCCCCTAGTAATGGAATGTCTTGATTTCATTCAAGATGAGTAGGCCTAAGTACGCATCCAATGAACAAAACGTGGGTAATAACAACCGATTTTTGATTCCTTCGTTTAGGAGATGAAGACCCCCTGTTTTAAAACTCATATTTATCCAAGATTTCATTTGTGAAGAGATAATAAAGATATAATTCCATTCCGATCCAAAAATTCAAGATTCCCCTGGCGGGCCGTTTTTTACATATGGCTGATATAAACTGCGAAATTTACAAGCTTGATACTGACACTCCTGCGTTGTTCAAGAACCCATGGTAGTAGATACGTCATAACTAAGTGAGGGCACATGTTTTCCGCTCTCAAAAGCTCAGCCTGGCGGAGAAAATGAGTGTCAAAGCGATAGGGCGATACTCGTATTCCCCCTAGAAATTATGCCCTCTACGGTGACTTCAAGTTTCAAACGATCGCTTTCCCTCTATACATCGCGATATATATATATATATATATATATAATTATATATATATAAT